>OFHU01001066.1:0-167631 GCA_900245905.1 Lacerta viridis | reverse complement strand
AGGTATCACAGATGTTCACAGCCAGGCGCCACGGTGCAGCATCACCCAAATGTTTGCAGGAACCATTCATTATTTAATCTACCTGCAAATTGGAATAAATAGCTCTAATGATAATTGTAGAGCCTCCTTATTTATAGAAAGCAGCTAATCCTCCCCACAGCAAGCTATAAATATGCATTGAGGTGTGTGTGTGTGTGTGTGGATTGTGGCAACATGTTCCCAGTGTTCTTAGCAGTGTAAAATTTGATCCACGCAGGAGGCGGAATTACTGGGGGAATTGTTATGGCCTCTCTTTGCATACAGCAGCCTTCCTCTGCCTGGTGCCTTTCAGATGCTGCTGCACTCCAACCTTATCAGCCACAACCAAGGGGCTCAACAGCCAGGGGCGATGGGTGCTGCAGTCCAACAGCCTCTGGAGGCCTCGAGGTTGGGGAAGCAGCACGGCTAGTGAGAAGCTTGAACAGCAGTCTGATCAAGAACCAGCGAGAGCATTGGTGTCCGGGACTGGCAGGGCTCCAAAGTGTGTGTGGCGGAGGCAGGGGACCAGGGGAGTGACCCAGGAGCAGGGACCAATGACTTATGGGGCATGATGCCACCTGCAAGGCAGGAGCCAGGGGAGAAAGGGGGGTCAGGGCAGCCCAAGGTCTCCACAGTACACAGGATGACGTGGAAGAAGCGATTCCTCACCTTCTCCCATCCCACTGTTTCCTAGAACCAGGAGGGGTTTGGCAAGGGAAGAGCAGTGAGGACTTCCATGCAGGAAAAGTCTCAGGTTGAGGGCACACAACCCGTCAAAGGAGAGTGTATAAGCTGGAAGAGGGGAGCAACTGCTCCATAGGGCTCAGACCTGTGGACTGCTGCCTAGAGGCCAGAAGCTTGTGTGCATGTGTCTTGGAGCACAGCGGAAGCTGCTGCAAGTGTTTCTCTTGCTAATAAAGGGCTAACTATCAGACAAGTGCTTCTTCCTTATCGGGGATGGGCTGTGACAATTGGCCAGGTGGAATCAAGATACAGAGTTCCTTACGTCCCCTTTCCTTTTTGCAACACTACACAGAGAGAAGCAATATCATTGAGGAATGGAGGAAGCTGCCCTATATTGAGTCAAACCATTGCTCCATTGAGCTCAGCATTGTCTACCTTGACTGGTGCTTGCACTCCAGGCTTTGAGGCAGCAGTTTTGCTCAGCCCTGTCTGAAGGTTCTGGGGATCAAACCCAGGACCTCTGGCATGCAAGGCAGGTGCTGCCCTCCTCTTTGGAGAGCAGGTTCAATCTGGGAAGAGCAGAGAATCCCAGATGATGCTGAATCTTTGGGCCTTCGGGGTGAATATTGCCTTTCCATATTGCCACTGAGTTGTGAGCTGGGCCCCAGAGCAGATTTTCATCTGATTTCTCTACCCTAAAGACAACAGAGAGCCTTTTCAATAAGCAGTGAGAATCCCCTTCAGATCTGGTGCCTCAGCTGCCGCTCCGAAGGTGCCATCTGCTTGGAGAATTCACCAAAGGTGACAGAAGCTTCTAAAAATAGCTGGGAACTCGATCAAATTTTTACAGCAGTGGCTCCTCTTCCCATCACACCTTGATCCACAGAGGTCCTCTCACTTCCCTCCATCGTGAGTTGCCAGTGGGAAGAACTGCCCAGCAGGAGGGACCCTCTGGGGCAACAGGGGCTGGCATGGGGCCACTCCCAGGACCTGGGTTGGATGAGACACTGCACCACACCGAGACTGGGAGTGGGAGGATGGCAAGATTGGCTCAGTGGAGACACAGCCGTAGGATCACAGCAGCGCTATCTGTGGGAGGGGGTAGAAAGCTCAGGCATTTGCATGAGTGGAACGTCATAGTGTGCCCACTCAGGGTAGCCAAGGATGCTTTGCCACTAGAGGCAAAGCAGAAAATGCCCCTCACCCACCACTATGCCCCTGCCCTGTCCAACATCCTCCACCTCCTCTGCTGCATGCCTGCCCACTGCCCACCAGGATGGCAGAAGGAGGCCAGAGAGGAGTAGGCAGTGAACCCCCTGGATATATGGATATATGGATAAACACACATCTCTCCATCTAGGCAAGCAGGAGACAATGGCATAGCTTGGTTTGCAGCCACCAAGTGCTGTGCATGCCCCTTGTGCACACCTGCCCACCCCTGGTGCGCATGCACACCCCTCTGGCATGCATGCACCCTCCCCAGGCACTGGGAGCTCACACTACATGGCTGCCACCATGCAGCTTCTGGAGGCTTCCACACAAGGGAACAAAGCCTTCCTGCTGAAAAAGGTGGTTCCCCCCCCCCCGTGTCCCCCTCAGACATTTTGTGAGATCTTTTTCTTCCTTGGCCCATTGTGGAATGGTGGGAGGAGGAGGTGAAACACCTTCTGGCGTTCTGGGGGGGGGGGTCTGTTAAGCTCCCAGGGAACTGGGGGGTTTTAAAAAGGGAAGGGGAACCATCCAGGAACAAGACTGGCATGGAGCGAGTCCTCACCACTTGTGCGCATTTGAATCATTAATAATGCAACTGTTGCAGTTACTTGGGGGGGGGGGACACCACATGGCCACCTCAAACAATGAACTCCCCTGTTCAGTCAAACGGAAAAGCATTGAAGGAAGAAGAGACACACAGCTAATGCACAGACGCGTCTCTTTTAAATATTTATTTCCAAGGCTGCCTTGGAGCGTCTTCTTACTGAGACATAACGGTGTCCAGCCCTGACAGCTCACAGGCCCCTGCTGCAGGCACCCAGGCTGCTGCCTTGTCTTGCTAGAGGGGAAGCAGGCAGGAAAGCCCTGGTTGTCTTGCAGGAGGCCAAGGAAGATGGGGAGGCTGTTTGCTCGCACTTCTGAGTCACTCTCAAGCCTGTTAGCATGCGGGAGTGACCCACCTATTGGCCTCCCTGAGGCAGCCACCTCAAGCGGCAGGCTGGGGAATGCTGGGGGGGGGGCGGATCTGGGAAGGAAAGAGAGGGGCACCCTCAAACGCCTCTGCTGCTCCTCGTGTGGCTGTAGACAGGGGCGGTGCAAGGGAGTGGCCCACCCTGGGTTCCAGGGGAGGGGGGGTGACACTTCTGGCCGGCCTCCCCTACCCCACCCCGCCAGGCAGGCCCAGAGCAGGCCATGCCGCCTTCCCCCCCTTTCCTTGGCTTTTTTTTGTGTGAGGGGTGGGCCAAGGAGGAGAGGGCATCATGCCAGTGACAAGTGTGACGCCCCCTCCTTGCTGGCCCACCCCTCGAGCTGAAAAAGAGCTGCTAAAGGGGGGGGGAAAGGATTTCCCTGGCTTTTCATGTGCATCGTGCGCTGCCCCAGGGGGGTGCCTCCGTCCCACCGCCCCGGGCAGCGCAGAGGCTTCCTCCGCCGCTGGCTGTAGATTCTTATTAATTGCTGTTATTATGTATTAAAAATCTTAGTTGCTAGTCACCTGAAGGTTTCAAAGCAGCACACACACACACACACACACACACGCACGGAATACAAAAAGAGGAGGATCCTACATGGAGGTGACTGTAATATATTGTCAAACATAATATTTAGGGGGGAAACAAAAACAACACACCTACCATATAAATAGTGATCCCCCCGCCTAAGCCTCTTCACCCACACAGCAGTGTGGAATCAGGCCAGCTGTTGCAAAGCATAGGTGGGTGGGTGGGTGGGTGGGTGGGTGGCTTCAGTGCTTTCCTCCAGGGATGGTCCAGCCCTTCTCACCTTCCTTCAGTGGGGAGCAGTACCAAGGCAAAGCAGGAAGATGGCAGCAGTTCTTCTTAACCTGCTTTGCTCTTGGTCTGGTCAGTGCTCCCCTTCTGCTGATGGGTGCAGCAACCCAAGGCTATTGATGCCCCATGCTGCCTGGTGGCTCCCTGGGGCACCTCTAGCCCCTCAGGGCAGCCATGGCTTCCTTGCAGAGGCCACCACAGGGCAGCAGCAGAGGCGGTGGCAGGGCACACAAGCGCCAGGACTCAGCCCTCCTTCTGCCTTTGGTCAATGGCTCAGTGGCACGGCTCCCCAACATTGCCCCCACCCAGAGCCAGGCGACATGCTTGCCTGCTGCCACCACCCCTCGGGGGAGTGACTCTTCCAGGTGTTTTGTAAACTATAATTCCAGGGGTGGGGGGCATTTTCAGATTCACCTGAGACGGCAAAATTCTTTATTGGGCCAGCCCTGCTAGTTTGCCAGGCTCCTTCCTCCCACCCGCCTTCCCAACAACTTGCAATTGAGGCTTCTTTCTCAGCTTTGGGGGGTGAGTAGGGCGGGTAGGAATTTGATTCAGTTCGCATTTCAAAGCAAACTAATGCTCACTTTCCAAATCTCTATGCAAACTGCAACAGAGGCATCCTTCAAAATTTGAAATCCTTTGAATTTTGCAAGTAATGTTTACAAAAGAAATGTACATTAGGGTAATGTGTGCATAAAATGAATATGTTTGTGAAAATCACTCACAGTACTGCATTAGGAAAAATTGTGTATACAAATGTGTATATTAGGAGAAATTGACATAAAGCTTCTGATGATATTGCATGTGGACTGATATAGAAACTGAATTTGAGATTGGAACAATGAGGAACTGAAGCACACACCTTGCCAGATATGGAGGTGGGATGCTTGGTCTGGGTTTCTCCATGAGAATGCCATGGTGAGATGTGCAACTGACACAACCCCTTGCTCAAAACATCTGGTCCCATTTCAAGCAGAGCCCTGATAGGGATGGATCAGTTTGGGTTTTTCTCTGTTTCTTATTTTTCCAAACTTAGGTTCAGTTTTCCACATCAATTTGTGATTGTGTGTGTTTTAGAAGAGTCTGCACAAAACCCCATGCAAATTTTCAGACACATTTCTAATAAGCACAATGCGCATTAAAATTAAAGTGGAAGTGTGGGGCACTGTTGTTAACTAGATATTATCTTCAAACTTCAAAACTTTCACCAGCTAAATCTGGTAATGGTTTTCCAGAATTTGTTCAAACGATCTGGTTTTGTTTATATATTTCCTTGCCCAGAATCTGTCTAGCCTAGCTGCAACTAGTTAGCCCAATCTTCAGGGTCCCCTGCTTTTGAGGCTCTCAAGGAGTCCCCTTACTCGTGAGATGCCTGGTTCTTCTGAGCCTGGAAACACATGCTCCACTGATGGGTTGAAGCCTCACCCTGTCCTTCAGAGGTTCCCTGGTGTTGGGCCTCTCTTCTTGAAGATACACCCTGGCAGCCTCTAGAGGCAAGTCATGGGGTGTCCATGGGTCCTTCTAGGTCCTCAGCTGCAGATGAGCTGGGAGTCTCTGATCCTGTAATGGGGTGGTCCTGGAGTCAGGAGCCCCCTAACGTCTTTGGAATTTGTGACTTCCATTCTGGGCCTGGGGCAAGCATGACATCTTTGCTATCTTTTGGACACCCTGAAAGATCATAGAATGGGGAATGCTTTGGCACTGTCGGCTTTTGTTTTTTGTTTTTTAACAAAGCACCACTTTGGCTTCAACAGTTGCCATTATGTTTAAAACAGCCTATTACACCCAAGCTTGGAAGAGGATGATGACATAATGAAGGCAATCTTTTGTACAGAGATTTGGAACATATTGGAATGCTAAATTCCACTATGTTGCTAAGCCTTATCCTTCATTTACTGTGATTTGATAGTACTTTCTGATGCTTTAAGATGTTTTGAATCTAGTTTATATTTGTGATCCATTTCTTACAGCTAGCTTAGCTTACTAGAATGTGTGAGCCATTTTATAACCACACAGTGGTATTCTTAGTGGTAAGTATATGTGTTTGCATGAAATTTAAACATTTTTTTAAAAAAGGAATGCTTTATAGGCACAGGCTTATCCTTTCATTACTGGGCACTTTTCTGCCTATCACCAGAAATGCTTCAGCACCACAGCTTGAGGGACACAAGTTATGAAACCAGAGCATGATCACCTAAGGAGTCAGAATTTCGACATCTTGCTTTCCACAGACAGAGTCTTCGAGGAAGCGCACAGACATGCCATAAAGGCCTCCATGGCAGAGGGAGCTTGTGTGATGCCCCTAGATGTCGCCCAACTCCCGACAGCCTCAGCCATCAGGCCCAAGGGTTGCAAATGATGGGAGATGGAGTCCAACAACACCTGGAGGTCCACGGGTAATGCATCCTTGCTTCACTTTGAGAAGTCCTTCCTTTTGAGTGCTTACCAATTTCATTCACAGGACTGTAACTTCTAGTATTATTAGAGTAATGATTCAAGTCATATGATTGGAATTCCTCAAGCATCACTTTCCCCAAGTGGGGCACCTGCCTGGATAGTGGCCTGGGAGGGGGGCAGTGCCCACTGACTCCCTTTAATCCCCACAGGTGCTGATGCTGGGGTCCTCCTCTGGCTCTGCTCTAGTCCGAGAAGGAAGGTGGTGGGGCACAGCAGAATCCTCAACTTCTCGTATTATGGAGGGGAGTTTCAGCAAATTCTTCCACCATAATTGAGCTCTCTGGAGTCTTCTTGAGGAGTATGATGGCAAAGTCCACAAGCACCTCAGGGGTCATGTTGGGGGCCATCAGAAGTGCCCCATCAGAAGATCTCCATGATCAAGGTTGTCTTTAAGGTACCCTGTGCCACCTTCATTTTCAAAGTGATGGCTTCTGGAGTTATGGGTGTGTTTAAGAATGACTGATTTCCCACATCACATCTTGTTTCTTTATTGTTGCTCTGGTTTGCTCTTTGAATGCTCAAGGTGGGAGGGAGACGGAGTCTGGGGAGGCACAGAGGTATTTGACTTGCTTTTGTCCACAGCCCTGGTTCTCAAAAAGCCCTGGTTTGTTTTGTTCTTGTTCTTGTTTTTATTGTACATTTTGTGTTCTCATTTTGTATTTTTATGTTGTGGACCTCCCTGTGATCTTCGGGAGAACAGCGGTATACACATTTCATAAATAATAAGAATACTAATAATTTTTAAAATAGATTAAGTATAACTCTTTCTGCTGAGCAGACAGCTTCTGATTAATAACCACATTTTACAAGAGAATAAGAGATTTAAGTCTTTAAAATATGAAGTGCAGAAGATTCCTTTCCCTATCTTGCTGTAAAATAATACGACATTCCCCTAGAGGTGCATAAACATGGGGCCAGCCATATTAATGCAATCCTTGCCACCCTATAAGTAGTACTTACATCCATGCCAATTCTTAGCTGTTTCTTGAGCATGTTGGGTTTCCTGTGCATGTTTGCACACCTTTCTCAGCAATGTCTATGCTGGCTTGGTCATGTCCACAGAAGGGAAAAGAACACGATCCCCAAGGACATGCTCCATGGGGAGCTGGCCTCAGGCACCAGGTCCGTTGGCAGACCAACTCTGTGTTACAAAGATGTCTGCAAATGAGACATGAAGACTGGGAATTCCTTGCAGACGACGGCAGTGCTCGGAGACAGTCAGGTCATGTATCCATAACACTGACCAGAGGATGAATGACTGCTGGGAGGAGCACAGGGAGAGAAGTGCCCTCGTGCATCTGCAGCAGCACAACTGGATGCCTTCCTCTGCGACCAAAATATTTTCTCCCTCATCAGTCTCTACAGCCACAGCAGGTGCTGCATCTGCCCAACAGCTTGACCTCACCCCAAAGACGCACTTGTACATTGCCAACAAGTGCTCACCAGTCGTTTTAATCCGGCCCCTGTGGCAGTTTATTTCCTGGGGTAAAATCTTAAAAAACCTCAACAACTTCAATTCTAAAAAAAGGTTAACAACTTTGGTTGGCCCTTTGGTTGGCCCTCACAGCCCTTCACTTCATCAAATCTGGCCCTCTTTGAAAAAAGTTTGGACACCACTGGAACACAGTCAGCAGTGAGCCGTGGGGCACATTCCAAACTGAGGGTAGCATTCAACACTAATTCCATTCAGAGTACACTTATTGATGTCAATGGACATCCTCAGTTCATTCATTTTATTGGGTAGAATCTGAGTAGGGCTGGGAGAGAACCCTGTCTAAAAATTCTGCCAGTCAGTGTACTGAGCTAGAGGGTTCTGTGGTTGGACTCACCATAAGGTTCCTGTGTTCCTGTGCTGAGTTTAATGGAACTTATTTCTGAGTCAATGAGCATAACAGGGAGGAGGAACCTGTGGCCCTCCAGACGTTGCTGTCATTCAGCTCCCATCATTCCTCAACATTGGCCATGCTGGCTGTGGTAGAGTCCAGCAACATCTGGAGAAGGTCCCCCCCATTCCTGATGTATAGGATTGCATGGCCATTTCTTAAGTTGTGTCCTTGTGTACAATATATATGAATGTGTGTACACGTACACACACACACACACACACACACACACACACACACACAGGCTTCCCTTCTGCTCAGCCCAAGAAATATTGATTTCTTTTCTGCCTGCAATATTTCGCTTGACTGAGCAGATTTAGAATCGAGGAGGCAGACTCTGCCTGGAGACCAAAACCATATTTAATTCCATGGTTTAAGGAGGCCGGGAGCAGTTTTTTTTCTTACTTTACAATACCAGTGTATTTAAAGCAAGTGACATTTGAGGGAATATGGGGAGGGAGCCGGTGGCCAGGGACCTACCCATTTCGCTGGTGGGCAGAGATCAAGCCTTTGGTGACAAGAGCATCATTCTCTCATCTGTTTTGCAGGAGCCAGATTCATTTTTAATGTGCGTCTGCCTGCTCAGTAGGATGCAAGACAAGGAAAGATGGGCTGAGCCAATGTTTCATGCAAGGAAGTTTCCCCTCTTTGCTTTAAATCAACACTCTGAGAGGTGGACCAAAATGGCTCACTCCGGTTTCAGTTTCCCTTAAAAGCTGCAAATATGGAAGAGACATCTGATGATATTGGTTGTGAGCGGGTAGCATTGTACAACTTTTTTTGCTGTAGAGGTGGGGATGTCTGGGGACAACCCATAGGAGCTTGCTCACCGTTCTGATTGGCAGGGTGGCCAACATTTTCCTTTTCCCAGAATGCCCCATTCCAAGAGGGAATTCCAGGGAAGCAATGGCAGACCCACAGATCCTCCATGTACAAAGTGGCTCTTTGTCTGTTTCCCTTCACGACAGACACAAATGTCATTGTTGATAAGAACAGAACCAAAAAAGAAAAAGAAAAAGGTGTCTACCCATCATGGTAGCAGTGTGTAAAACACAGGTTTTGGTAGGCTTCATTGCATTTGTAACACAGCCCTGTGCATGTCTACTCAGAAGTACGTCCCACTGAGATTGGTGGGCATTTCCCCCACGTATAATAGCACTGCCTTAGTGCACTGAAATCATAATTCTGCAAAAATCTTGAGGAAAGTGATTGCCGCTTGAGGCAGAGCTATGATGGCTTTGTTGATCTGATTCCCTGCTGGTTTAAATTAAGCATTAAATAGCTCAGAATGCAGTGGCTAAATACATATTTGCTGCATACCTTGAGATTAGAGTAAATTCACCTGCATTGCTTACAGGGGCCGTTAAATCATAGGTGGGAAACCTGAGGCCCTCGGGATGTTAAACTCCAATTCCCATCAGTTCCAGCCAGCATGGCCAATGATTGGGGATTATAGGAGGCATAGTTCAGTCACTTCTGGGGGACAACAGGCTAGCCATCCTTGCTTTAAGTGAACCAGCTCATGGCATAGTTCCCTACTATCATCAAAGCATCTAATTTAAGGGAATACTGGTAGGCAACAATTTATCACCCACCTAGGCTCCTCCACCCCAGAGTAGTTCCCATGCAGCTCCCCACCCATGTGCTGACCTGGCCTGGACCTGCTTAGCTTCAGCAAGGTTGCTGCATCACATGCCTTCAGACCACACCCTGGGCCTCTTTGTGAGCTGAACTCTCAACAGCAAACAGACATGCTTTCCTCTAGCGCTGAAGCAACATCAAGGGCTGCAGCAATGCATGCAGGAGACCAGACTTGCGGTTCAGAGGAGACCAGCAATCTTCATGGAATAGATATACAGTATGGTGTTGACATTGAAGGGGAACCACAGACTCTCAGCGTCCCTGCCAAGGAGATCAAACACTGCATCCGCTCTCCCTGACTATAAATCGAACTTTGTTCACACAAAGATGGATGACGGTGCCCTGGTACTTGGTCTATCTAGCCTCAAAGAAACATGTCCTGGTAAACGCATGGAAATACAGCCAGCATTGAGCCAGCTGTCTGGGACTGGTGAGGAAAGAAGAAGGGAAGAATAATCAAAGGTAGTGTGAGTATTTGAAACAGGAATGAGACTCAAAGTGGTCGTAAATCCATGCCAGTGCTTTGGATATCTGAGCACACATCCCACTGACCTTGTGGTCAGGTGTTGAACACTTGAGGATGGCACTAAGAATAAGAATAAGAATAAGAATAATTTATTTCTACCCCACCCATTTGGCTGGGTTTCCCCAGCCACTCTGGGTGGCTTCCAACAGAAGGTTAAAAATACATTAAAACATCAGTCATTAAAAACTTCCCTAAACAGGGCTGCCTTCAGATGTCTTCTAAATGTCATATAGTTGTTTATTTCTTTGACATCTGATGGGAGGGCGTTCCACAGGGCAGGTGCCACTACCGAGAAGGCCCTCTGCCTGGTTCCCTGTAACTTCGCTTCTCGCAGCGAGGGAACTGCCAGAAGGCCCTCGGCGCTGGACCTCAGTGTCCAGGCAGAACGATGGGGGTGGAGACGCTCCTTCAGATATTCTGGGCCGAGGCTGTTTAGGGCTTTAAAGGTCAGCACCAACACTTTGAATTGTGCTCGGAAATGTACTGGGAGCCAATGCAGATCTCTCAGGACCAGTGTTATATGGTCTTGGTGGCCACTCCCAGTCACCAGTCTAGCTGCCGCATTCTGGATTAATTGCAGGATGTAAGGAGGCAGCAATTTCCATTCCGTCCTGAGCCCGGTTTTTGGCTGGGAAGGGCGGGGTATAAATAAAAATTTATTATTATTATTATTATTATTATTATTATTATTATTATTATTATTATTCATAGCAATCAGTGCTGTTTCTGTTTCTCTGCAGTTTGTCTTCTGCTAAAACCTACATAATTTGTCACACTATCTGCTATGACTGAAACTTTTGCAATTCTAATTAAGTAACACAATGTAATTAAGGAATTAATTACACACTTAACTTCAGTGCATATCAGTGCAGCAAAAATATCAAAACAATGCAGAAAATAATGTTATGATTTGTGTAACATTGGAGATATATAGATCTCCAATGTTACAAAAATAATAACATTATTTTCTGCATTGTTTTGATGTTTTTTGCTGCACTGGTATGCACTGAAGTTACCGGTAAGTGTGTGTGTAAAACCACATGACAGCAAAAACCACTCATATCTGCTTGCATGACCTCTGTTCCCAACCTTAGACAAAAATGTGAACAGTGGCAATTTCTGTTTATTATTATTATTATTCATAGCAATCAGTGCTGTTTCTGTTTCTCTGCAGTTTGTCTTCTGCTAAAACCTACATAATTTGTCACACTATCTGCTATGACTGAAACTTTTGCAATTCTAATTAAGTAACACAATGTAATTAAGGAATTAATTACACACTTAACTTCAGTGCATATCAGTGCAGCAAAAATATCAAAACAATGCAGAAAATAATGTTATGATTTGTGTAACATTGGAGATATATAGATCTCCAATGTTACAAAAATAATAACATTATTTTCTGCATTGTTTTGATGTTTTTTGCTGCACTGGTATGCACTGAAGTTACCGGTAAGTGTGTGTGTAAAACCACATGACAGCAAAAACCACTCATATCTGCTTGCATGACCTCTGTTCCCAACCTTAGACAAAAATGTGAACAGTGGCAATTTCTGCTCTCATTTCAAAGGAGGTACTTCTCTCCACGCAGCACATCGTTAAACAATGGAACTCACTTGCACAGGATTGCAGCCAACCTAGATTGCCTTAAAAGCAGATTAGACAAATTCATGGAGGAGAGGGCTATTTTCTGAATACTGTTTGCTGGAAACCACAGGAGGGGAGAGAGATCTTGTGATCAAATCCTGCATCTGGATGGCCACTGTGAGAACAGGAGGCTGGTGCAGATGAACCATTGGCCTGATCCTGCGGCCAGCTCTTCTTGTGTTCTTCTTATGTTCCTTTTCTGACTGCTTTCTTCTCTTTACATCCATAGTCAGAATTTGGCTTCTGTTCCAGTCCAGTCAGAGACAGAATTAGACCTGGCTGAAGGTGTGCTTGGGGGTCATCTCTCCCCTCACGTCTCCAGGGTTTTGGAAAGGGGAAATTCCCAAGACACACCTGAAGATGCCAAGGGCACTACTGCTGAGCTGCCTGTGACCCTTCCCCTAAGGCTGCTCGGAATGGGAAGATCTGTCTGGTGTAATCGGGAGAGATGCTTTTCTGTCTGAAGTTTTTTTTATTAAGTTTTCCAAAATTTCACACACACATTTCAATACAGAATAAAAACTATTTCCCCAACTTCCCACCTCATTTTCCATGGTGTTTCTGTTTCTTTGCCTCTGCTGTACTCTGTCATCTATGTCTTAAACCTTAACAAATGTATTATAATCTTTAAAGCCTTCTGCTACTGTTCAAATCCTGCTTGTGTGTTCATCATATAATAATATTTCTTTAAATAATCTGAAAGTGGTTTCCATTCTTCCACAGAACCTTCGTCATTAGGTTCTCTTATTTTAGCTGTTAACTTTGCCAATTCTGCATAATCCAACTCCTTGCTTATTCATTCTTCAGTGGGCATTTCTGCCTAGAGAATCCTAGCTGCAGATGTAACATACCAAAGCAATTTAGGTGTGCTGTAATTTGCTGTTATTTTATTGATTATAGTTTAGTAATTCTCTGTTGTAATTGATAAGTGTAAACTGTTAAACTATTATTTGCTGGTGTTTAATTTTACTGTTTACTATTGGATTCTGATGGATGATTGAATATTGCTTTATTTGATATAAGTTGCTTATTTTAAAGTTATTGCGACTTTTTATATAGGATATGATTGTTACTATGAATGTTTGATGTTTTATTATTATTTTTATGTGTGTTGGAAGCCGCCCAGAGTGGCTGGGGCAACCCAGCCAGGTGGGTGGGGTATAGACATCATCACCATCATCACCTCCATCTTTTGGGCACTTCTGGGAGATGCTTTTCTAAAGGTGGGTGAGAAATTGTGTTTATAAGCCAGGATTTTGAATGCCAACAGAGGCAGGACATTTGTAAATGGAAGCTTTAAGAGGAATAGACAGAGTGGCAATTGCTTGTGAAGCAGACAAGAAAGGGGGGGGACCTCTTTGAGGACTCAGCAAACTCCATTGTGAAGAGAAATTTCATGAACGGACCTGCAATTCCATTTTCTCGTTTATCTCAGCCCCACATCACTCTTGCTCAGGGGATAACAGCTGCCCTAACACTCAAGTGCTCCCAGCTTCCATACTTTGCTTCTCTGGCAGGAAGGGAGCAGATTTGAAAGAGCTCTCTTAAATCTCCATTTGGTGACAGGAGTCCTTGCTCTTCCTGGAGTCTATCTAACTGCTGAGCATTCATATCCAAGGAAGCTGCTACCTGTCTGTGGTGCAGCAAGCAGGGAGGACCACTTTTGACAGCCCTGTGCTGACTGGGGCTGTTGGGACTTGTATTCCAAAACATCTGGAGGGCACCAGATTAGCAAAAAACTGCTTTAAAGAAGACACCTCAGACACCTTCAGAGCCAGTGTGCCCTAGTGGTTAGAGTGTCGGATTAGGACCTGGGAGACAAGGTTCAAATCCCCACTCAGCCATGAAGCTCACTGGGTGCACCACCTCTCAGTCTAACCTACCTCGCAGGGTTGTTGTGTTGGTGAATTGAGGAGAGGGGTAACCATGTACAGCACCCTGGGTTCCTTTGAGGGAAAAATGATATACAAGTGCAATAAATTAATACATAAACAAATTCACCTGCCTGCCTGCCTGCCTGCAATGAAAGTGCTGAGATCACAGCAGCCATCTGATTTCTGAGGCAACCAGAATGGAAATTGCAACACCCATAGTAAAACAGCCAGGGAATGTCCTTGGCTTTCCGTTATGCAGAAAGAACCCATGAAACCAAGGCCATTGCCTTACAAACAGCAGATGGGTCTGTTTTCTTGGGAATCCTCTTCCTTTGAAAGAACATTCACGCAACTAGAAAGTTAGCATGTTAAGAAGATGGCAGAGCTTGAACCCTTCTTCCTGACATGCTAGTTTTATAAGTGGAGGGATTTTTAAAATTATAATTTTATGGAGGAATATGCAACAAACCTGTGCCTGAAATCTGAATTGGAACTGTCCTCTGTCAGGTTCATCTCACACCCCCTCCCAGGCTCTGAGGTCAGTGGGGGAAACCCCTGCTGCTGGCACTACTGCTTTAGATGTCGACCTACAGAAGGGCCTTTTCCATAGTGGTGCCCAATTATGGAAGCCCCTCGCTGGTGAGGTGCACACATACCCCCACCTTTATCATCATTCAGAAGGAACCGGGTGATGTTTCTGTTCACCCAGGAACTTGGGGTGAAAGCTGCTGGGCTTTGCCAGCTTATAAGCACTGTGCATGGTTATGTTGTGTTTTCAAAAATGAAAACACATTTTAATTGTGTTATTGTATGGCCACCCTGGGCTCCTTTAGAGAAAGGGTGAAACAGAAATCTAATCATCCTCATCATTATCTGCCTCATTTGCTGGACCACAAGGATCCTGGTTAAGAAAAAAGAGTAGATAATGTTAGGCTGAAATCAGATCTCTCCCATTTCACTGTATGCCCTCCAAATTTTCACAGATTGAGGCTGTGATCCTTTGCACGTTTTCTCGGAAATAATAAAGGCCACTCTACACAATGAAGTTTCCTCCCTTGATAAAGTGTGCAAAGGATTGCAACTGAAATTAGGGACAAGCTTGGGTATTTATAACACATTTATAACACATAGCCCTTTTCACATCACTGTCAACACATCATTATACAGCGCTGAATTAATCCTGTCTTCTGCAGCTGTTCACCCTGTAATGTCCTGTAATGGCTTCTAAAGCTGATCAATGGATCACATCATTCCCTTTCATATTCTGGTTGCCCTTGATGAGTTTATGTTGGGGTGTGTGTGTGTGGGTGTGGGTGTGTAGACTGGTGCTTTCTGGTAGGTCTGTTCTGCAACATGTAATTGACACAATATTCTGGACCGTCTACATATCATTCCAATTTACTACTGTTCTGTGATGCATCTTTAACAGACCAAGATGCAGGCTTCTGCTACAGCACAACCAAAGCTGGATAACAAACTAATGGACTCAAAATATTTGTGGTATGAAGAGTTATAGGATTTCAGCAGGAAACAATGGGCCTTCACTGACTGGAAACAAAGTGGTATGACTGCTAAAAATGTCTGCCAGTTGAATGTGGGGTCACATAGAACTACCCCAATACCATCATGAGCACAAACAATGAAAGAATCTAATATAGAACTGGGGAAATGGTTGGCTGGTTTGTCCATCTGTCTGTCTATCTGTTCACTATGCATTCAAATACCTCACAAGATATTGTCACCAAACTGAGCACAAGGTTTCCCATGATTTTCAGTGTAATTCAGATGCTGGATGCTGGTACCCAGAAATGGACATGTTAGTCCAGGTGTGTTCTGACCAAGGCAGAATAGAGTGGGAGTACCGTATTACTTCTCTTGATCTGGACACTACTGTGGATGCAGGCTAGAATAGTGACAGCTTTTTTGCTGCTGCATCACAATGTTGATTCATGTTAAGCTTGTGGTCCACCAAGACCCCTAGATCCTTTTCACATATACTGCAAGTAAGCCAGGTGTTCCCCATCCTATATTGGTGCATCTGGCTATTCCCATCTAAGTGCAAAACCCTTCATTTCCCCCTATTAAAATTCATTTTGTTAGCTTGCACCCAGTTCTCCAATCTGTTGTCATTTTGAATCCTGATTCTGTCTTCTGCGGGATTAGCTACCCCTCCAAGTTTGGTGTCATCTGCAAATCTGATGAGCATCCCTTCAGTTCCTTCATCCTAGTGTGGAACAACAACAGGCCCAAGACAAAACCATGTGGCACCCCACTTGTCACATTTTTCCAGAATGACAAGGAACCATTCGTGAGAACTCTTTGAGACTGGTCAATCAATCAGCTACAAATCCACCTAACATTTACCTCATTCAGCCCACATTTTACCAGCTTCCTTGCAAGAACATCAAAGGGGAATTTGTCAAAGGCCTTACTAAAATCAAGATACACTACATCCACAGCATTCCCCATATCTACCAAGCTCGTTTTATAAAAAGAAAGAAAAGATATTTGTTTAGCATGACTTGTTTTTGAGAAGCCCATGCTGGGTCTTAGTAATCTCAGCATCCTTTTCTACAGACTGACTGCTGAATGACCTGCTCTAGGACCTTTCCTAGTATTGACATCAAGCTCACCAGTTGGTAAGTTACCTGGCTCTTCTTTTTCTGCTTTTTGAAGATGAGGACAACATTTGCCCACCTCCAGTCCTCTGGGACCTCACCTGTTCTCTATGAATTCTCAAAGATTATAAACAGAGGCTCTGAGATTACACCAGCGAGTTCCTTTAGTACTATTGGGTGCAGCTCATCAAAATTATCTTAGCAGGTTGGAGAATTGGTCCCCAATAGCAAAATGATTACTGCATTGCAGGGGGCTAGACTAGATGACCCAGGGGGTCCCTTCCAACTTTTATGATTCCATGGAATGCTCCCCCCTCAAGCAAAACGGTCATTATTATTTTTATTTCATTTTTCTTGTAAGTCTTAGTAAATAGTACAGCACATTTCAGAGGGAAATGGTGACTAAAAAGCCAGCTTGAACTGCCATTGTCCTTAGTCATCCTCTTGCTGTGCTTTAGCCTTTTTTATTCTGGATGTCACCCCTCCCCCCCCCAAAAAAACCTCCAGTCACTCCCCGCTCCTTTTCTCCTGACACATGAATAGGGACTGAAGTACCTCCTGCTGTCTCCATGCTATCCAGGGGCCCATTGCAGCCAATCAGAGCCACTGATACAGATCAAAGCTCCTGCATTAGGAATGTGAATTTGCTCCGCCACCTCCAGCTCCTGGGCCATGCGGCTCTGTTAGGGAGCTGATGAGAAGAAGAGAAGTCGGTTGGTGTATTCCTGCCCCACCCCTACCCCCACAAGAGGACCCCCCCCCATTATTGCTGCATTTGTACCTTCTTCTTGAATGCAGAACTGACCATGGATATGCCTAGAGTCACTAAGATCTGGTGTGTCCCCCCCCGTCCCCCGCTCTTGCTGCTGGGTGGGTTTGTGCTAAAATCTATTCAACTATCATTTAAGCACATGGCCCCACATACCACAATTTCTTTTTGACCATTTCCTGGCTGGGTTTGAAACAAATGCCCTTCTGAATATCCATAGGTGGTTGGAGGGTGGAGAGAAGAAGAAATGTCTCTGGTGTGTGTGTGTGTGTGTGTGTGTGTGTGTTGCTGCTTACCTTAACCTAACAAGGTGGGAAAGGATTTCCCATTTCTCCTCAAGAACATAAGAAGATAAGAAGAGCCAGGTGGATTAGGCCAAGGACCCATCTAGTCCTCGTCTCAAAGTGAACAACCAGGTGCATGTAGAAAACCCAAGAGCACTCTCCCTCCCTGTGGATCTACCATACAGATTTGTCATAAAAAAATATATGGCACCTCTGCTAGCTGCCAGGCATATCCCCCCTCCCCCCCTGTCATCACTGAACAGACCTCAGTTTTAAGCCTCCCTTCTGCCAAACGTTTGGTCACCAAACTTTAAACTCAGCGGCAGAATGACTCTTTGACATCAAGGATGGTAGCTTGGAAAACTTGCTCTCCAGGTCTGGATTTCTATGCAGACATGGCTGGAGAATCCACATCTCATGCCTGCGCTTGCGGGTGGCCAGAGTCTAAGAATCAACCCACAGCCTGGACTTGACATTTTTTGTCAATGCGTGAAGAACTCCTGCTCTAGCTCTGGGTTTCAGAAGGGCCACGGTTGAAAATTCCACACCCGATGCCGGAGTAGAGGAATTCTGTACTCCAAGCAGGACTTTAGATGTAGCTGCCACGCTCTTGGCAACGGTATCCAGAAGCCCTTCCGCAGACAGTAAGGGAAGCAGTAAACAACACTGAAGAATGCCAAAACGCACAACACTCTCGATTTACCCCTGAACTCCTAAGTGGCTGCAATAAGGTGTTGAGTAAAGCCCGCCCCCCCCCCCATTTCAAATTGACACCATTTGCTATGAAAGCCTGGCAAAGCATGTAAATGATCCCCTTGCGTATATTTTCCTTTGCTCTGGGGCTTTGAGTTAAAAGCTTTTCATTGGCTGCTGGCTCTCGGGACTCTTTGATGTGGCTTTGTTGCGTGTGTTTGATGTGCATCTTCCCTTCTCCCAGCAAATCTTGCCTGCTCCCCCATAAGCCTTCTCTAATCAATGCCTCATCCCTGGGTGGGGGCTGTTATTATTGTCTATCCGCAGGTGGACTTCATCTGGTTTCAGTTAAGTGCTTGTGATTTTCAAAGCCTCTGAGGGACTGGGGGGAATTGACGTGGACATGCCGTCCCTGCTGAAATGGAGAGCGGCAGTATGTCTCAATACTCTCGGTGGCTTTGAATGTCTCAACCAGCCTGTCCAAATCACACCAAGAGATTGTGCTCAAAGCTGGGAAACTCAGATCTAATTAGTGGTGCTTCTGTGGTGCCCAGTAGGAATCCTGCAACACAACCAAAGACATTTTGCTGCTGAGGGAGGAGAAGGACAAGCTGGGACTCCCCCCACCCCCACAGTCCACCTTCAGAAGCCACCTTCAGTCCCAGTATGGGAAAAGGCAGCATCCTCACTACCACATTTGCAGTAGCAGGTCAGGGACTCAGCAGAGGCTGTGAGGCAACCCTGGGAACTGACTGCCAGTATCATCACAGCGTTATACAAATCGATGGTGTCATCACATTTGGAATATAATACAGTCCTGGGTGCCTCACTTCAAAAAGGATATTGTAGAATTTGGAAAAGGTTTGGAAAAGGGACACCAAACGATCCCCTATGAGGAAAGGCTGAAACCTTTGGGGACTTTTTGGTTTAGGGAAAAGGCAACCTGATAGAAGTTGGAGGTTTTTAGGCAGAGGTTGGGTGGCTGTCTGTCATGGATGTTTTAGTTGAGATTTCTGCATTGCAGGGGGTTGGACTAGATGACCCTTGGAGTCCTTTCAAACCTTCCTATTATAGAAGTCTATGATTCTAAGTTTATAAAATGATGCATGGTGTGCAGAAAGTGGATAGAACAAAGTATCAGTCCCCCCCCCCTCTCTCTCTCTCATAACACTAGAACTCATGGGCATCCAGTGACACTGAATGTTGGAAGATTCAGGATGGATAAAAGAAAGTCCTTCTTCATGTAGCACAGAGTTAAACTATGGAACTCCCTGCCACAGGAGGCCGTGATGGCCACCAACCTACATGAGCTGTTCAACTATCTGCTGCATGAAGGGGTCCTTTCTTTTATCTGTCCTGAACTTGGAGACCAGGGTTCAAATCCCTACTCAGTGACAAAACTCACTGTGTGACCTAAACTAAACTATTTCAGCACTGGTGACAGGGAAGCCTCCTCCACTGTACCTGTAAGCAGCAGACTAGCAAGGAGGCTTCAGAGCAGACTGGGTTTTTTGGGGGGGGGCGGTATGGTAGACTGTTGCTTCCCCCCTGGCAGCTGCCTCACTCTAAGGGCTGGGCTTGGCCCGTAAATGACATCCTCATTCCAGCTTGGAGCTATTGTGGGGCTCACACATTCGCCTCCCGATCCGAGGGATGCACGGGTCAAAACTGCAAGGAAACAAGGGGGGAGAGGTCGTGAGCACCGGAGGGAATTGACGGAGTAGCATGTGCAGCAGGGCGGCCGGCAGGGTGTTTCTTCGAGCCATTTGCACAGGGATCTGCCACTGCTCTCCGAGAGGAGCTTGTTAAAGGCTCTAGTATTGGTCTCTCAGTATCGGTTTCACTCGGCAGTTCCTTTCTCAGTCCCAGGGGAAACGAACAAACAGCCGGCCCCTCCTTTCCCCCTGCTTGGTTTTGAATTCTGCATTTGCATTTTTGCATCTCCAAATCCACCCCTCCCCCTTCTCTCAACAGAAATGCACTGAGCTCGGAGTCATGGGTTTTGGCACGTTTATTGTATAATATATGAACTGGTGCTGATTTTATAAGCCTCTCCTGACTCAGATCGTATTGTAATTCTAAACAGCCCTAAACTCATTTAAATCCTAATAAAAACACTGCCCCGAATTTGCATTTGCTTCTCTGCTGGTCCCTGCGGCTGCCGTGACAGTGGTTCCTGTGGAATTGATAATGCCTGGGACTTTGTGTGCCGGAAAACTATCTTTCATAGACTGGGAAGGTACCCAAGTTTAATGGTGTGATTGGGAGCTGGGAGGGGGATTCGCTTGCTATGAGTCTTCCAACCAATTTGAGGGTTTCGGAGGACTCTCTTCTTCTGCAAGAGACATTGCTGACTTCACTAGCTCAGGACCTTCAACTCACAGCGGCTCTCCAGGGTTTCCGGTGGAATTCCTTCCTGCTCCACCTGAAGATTGCAGGGATTGAACGTGGGACCTTTTACATGCAAAACTTGTTCTCCCCCATGGATCCAGTGATCCTTTCCTTGCAATAGGTCTCTTGAATGTGTGCCCCCTGCTGCCCCATTCCTTCCAGTGGCTCAGCTCATGGAAAGCTTTCCGTGCCAGCATTGTCTGCAATGACATTAACACAAGCTCCCTTGGAAACAATGAGATTATGAGCAATGCCTTTCTGGCGCTAGAATTACTAATTATTGCCGAGATAAATGGGAATATCAATGATGAAAGTCAATATTATTGTCTTCTTTGTTCCTGTTTGTTTTATTTGGAGATGAAAAGAGCGCTCAGCCCGTCTCCTCAGGATGTGGCTGGGAGTGGGAGGGGCTCCTGTCGGCAAGCACACACACAAAGAGAAAGGCACGATAAGAAATCACACTACAAGTACGCTTGCAAAAGCCTCTTTAAATCAAATGCTTGAGCCAACACTATTGTTTTTGATTAATTCATAAAAAGGAGATGCAGCCTTTGCCCTACTCACTGGCACAAAGGAAGTTGCGCAGGGAGCAGCATGAACAGGTGTCAATGGTGAAACAGCACAGCAGAGTCCTCGTCCCAAGTTTGGGCTGGCTCTCTTTGCGTAGGACAATTAAGGCATCATAGATCTTTTTGTTTCATGCTGCTGGTGTAGGAGAAGTGCCAGGACAAGGGCGCTGGGTTTTGCATCACTGGGATAATGCCAAGGCACACAACCCAGTAGGGACCCCACTACCACTTCCTGGACCCACGTGGGCCTTTCCAGGTGTCCCCTAACAACTCTTTGCCCCTGTACTCTATTTATTTCCTTGCTTGTTCACCTGCCACCTGCACAAAGCTGCAGTTGTGCAACTAAATCACATTCCAGTGGCGGAAAACTCATTCTGAATCAGACCGGACATGAGCTAGAGCTCAACTTCGAGCCTTCCAAGTGGCAATGGCGACGGCGAAGAGGACCTTCCTCACCGTTTCTATTGCATCTGCAGAAAACAGCAGCAGGAGACTCTTCAGGTGGTTCACAATCTATCAGAACCACCTTCATCATTGGGGCCTGGTAGGAATCCCAAGATCTCCTGCAATGCTTTTGCAAAGTTTTTTGCAGATAAAGTAGCTCAAATTCAGAAGGAGGTAGACTCCACCATGGGAGCAGGGCAGGAGCGGGAGAGTGCTAGAGCCCTGTCTAGCCATGTTTCATGGGATCAGTTCCAATCCATTACCCCCGAGGATGTGGACAGGCTGCTTGGACGCGTGAAACCAACCACCTGTCTCCTTGATCCTTGCCCATCCTGGCTAATAAAAGCAAGCCGGGAAGGTCTGGGCGATGGGCTCCGCGGGGTGGTGAATGCTTCCCTCTGTGAGGGAGCCTTCCCAGACCTGCTGAAAGAGGCGGTCATTAAACCGCTTCTTTAAAAAAAACATCTTTAGACCTGGCTAGTATGGCCAACTATCGCCCAGTCTCAAATCTTCCATTCTTGGGCAAGGTGATTGAGCGGGTGGTTGCTGAACAACTCCAGGCACGCCTGGAGGATCCAGAGGATAGCATCAGGAGCCCTACTGGAGCCCTGAAGAAGGAGCCCTGCTTCCTTTTTTTTACCTTAACATATCCAAAGTAAAAGCAGGAAGTATTGCCTTCACTCTGGATGGCCACATGACCTCCTGCAATGATTTTGCAAAGTTTTTTGCAGATAAAGTCGCTCAGATTCGGGAAGAGGTAGACTCCACCATGGGAGCAGGGCCAGGGCAGGAGAGTACAAGAGTCCTGTCTAGTCAAGTTGCGTGGGATCAATTCCAATCTGTTTACCTCTGAGGATGTGGACAGGCTGCTTGGACGAGTGAAACCAACCACCTGTCTCCTTGATCCTTGCCCATCCTGGCTTATAAAAGCTAGCTGGGAAGGGCTGGGCGATGGGCTCTGTGGGGTGGTGAATGCTTCTCTCTGTGAGGGAGCCTTCCCAGACCCACTGAAAGAGGCGGTTATTAAACCGCTTCTTAAAAAACCATCTTTAGATGCGGCCAATATGGCCAACTATCGCCCAGTCTCAAATCTTCCATTCTTGGGCAAGGTGATTGAGCGAGTGGTTGCTGAACAACTCCAGGCACGCCTGGAAGAAGTGGACCATTTGGATCCCTTCCAATCGGGATTCAGGCCTCATCATGGGACTGAAACTGCCTTGGTTGCGCTGGTTGATGATCTCTGGCAGGACAAAGGTGAAATCTGTTTCCTAGTTCTGCTGGATCTCTCAGCGGCCTTTGACACCATCGACCATAACATCCTTCTGGACCGTCTAGAGGGTTGGGAGCTGGGGGCACTGTTATACAGTGGTTCCGCTCCTTCCTCCTGGGCCGTGTTCAGAAAGTGGTGGTGGGGGATGAGTGTTCAGACCCCTGGGCTCTCACTTGTGGGGTGCCTCAGGGTTCCGTCCTCTCCCCCATGCTTTTTAATATCTATATGAAGCCGCTGGGAGAGATCATCAGGGGGTTTGGGCTGGGTGTTCATCAGTATGCAGATGATACCCAGCTCTACCTCTCTTTCAAATCAGAACCAGTGAAGGCGGTGAAGGTCCTGTGTGAGTGCCTGGAGGCGGTTGGAGGATGGATGGTGGCTAACAGATTGAGGTTGAATCCTGACAAGACAGAAGTACTGTTTTGGGGGGACAGGGTGGGTGTGGAGGACTCCCTGGTCCTGAATGGGGTAACTGTGCCCCTGAAGGACCAGGTGCACAGCCTGGGAGTCATTTTGGACTCACAGCTGTCCATGGAGGCACAGGTTAATTCTGTGTCCAGGGCGGCTGTCTACCAGCTCCATCCTGGTACGCAGGCTGAGACCCTCCCTGCTCACAGACTGTCTCGCCAGAGTGGTGCATGCTCTAGTTATCTCTTGCTTGGATTACTGCAATGCGCTCTAAGTGGGGCTACCTTTGAAGGTGACCCGGAAACTGCAATTAATCCAGAATGCGGCAGCTAGACTGGTGACTGGGAGTGGCTGCCGGGACCACATAACACCGGTCCTGAGAGATCTACATTGGCTCCCAGTACGTTTCCGAGCACAATTCAAAGTGTTGGTGCTGACCTTTAAAGCCCTAAACGGCCTCGGTCCCTGTATACCTGAAGGAGCGTCTCCACCCCCATCGTTCAGCCCGGACACTGAGATCCAGCGCCGAGGGCCTTCTGGCGGTTCCCTCACTGCGAAGAAGCAAAACTACAGGGAACCAGGCAGAGGGCCTTCTCGGTAGTGGCGCCCGCCCTGTGGAACACCCTCCCATCAGAGGTCAAGGAGATAAACAACTACCTGACATTCAGAAAATACCTGAAGGCAGCCCTGTTTAGGGAAGTTTTTAATCTGTGATATTTTAATGTATTTTAATATTTGTTGGAAGCTGCCCAGAGTGGCTGGGGAGACCCAGCCAGATGGGCAGGGTACAAATAAATTATTATTATTATTATTATTATTATTATTATTATTATTATTATTATTATTATTATGATGTGATTTGTGGCTCTACTGTGCAGCTGGGGGGGGGGGACGACCCTCTGGCCCACAGGCTATGTTTGGCCCAGTGTAGGTTCCAATGTGAATCAGAAAGCCATTTCACTTAAAGCACGTGAGATTGAAGAAGTGGCTGCCAATGCTCCGACAAGAGTATTGAAGCACCTTCCTGGTTACGCACTGGCAAGAGCGGCAGGCTGGCACTGTCAATCAGCTGACTGATGGTGAGTCTCAGCCAGCTGGAATTGGTTGCACTATGGACTGAGTTTGCCATGGGGAACTCCAAAGCGCAGCTGATCCCAGCAGAAAAAGGATCTGAGAGGTTTCGCGGATCAGCTGACAGTTCCACCAGGGACTCCACAGCCGGCTGATCCCTGGCAGGACTTGCAAAGAGCCAAGCAGAGGTCTCCGCAGGACCCTTGCTCCTTGCAAAGAGTCCTGCTCTGCACTTTGGAGTGTCAGCGACCAGCTAATCAGCGGCACTCCAGAGCACTGTCCAGGACTCCTTGCAAGCCCCACGTGGTGTTTTGAAGTTGTGGTGGTTGTGGGGACTGCAAAGCACCCCACAACTCAATGTCATTGTGCAGTCAGGTGATTGACAAGTGGGCAGCCCCTTCTCCATTTTGTCATCACAACAACCCTGTGAGGTAGGTTAGGCTGACAGAGGCAGTGAGGATTTGAACCCTGCTCTCTCGCAGGTCCTACTCTGACACTCAAACCAGTACGCCACCCTAGCCCTCTCTGATGGCTCTTGCTTCCATTTGCAAAAGGCTGAAGAGGATGAAACTCTTCCCAGAAGTCAAGCAACAACAGCTTTGCTCACAATTTTAAAAGTCAAATAAATGGCAGGTCTCCCATGCAAATTTGAAATTCAAACTGAAAGCTTCATTTCAGAACAAAGCCCAGCTCCATTGCTGGATTCCCTGAGCCAAAAGGTCTGGGAGTCCCTGCGATGCAAAGGCAGAAGATCTGTAACTAGAAAGGAGGCTATTTGCAAAACAAAGGTCAGAGACCCTCAGCAAGGTGAGCAAATTTACTGTTACGCATCCTGCTGGGATGGATGTTAGGATGGATGCAAAGATTATGCAGCGGCAAATTTGCTACCAAGTAATTTGCTCTGTGAGGAGTCACAGTAGCTGCTGAAATTGCTAGAAGAGGACACATGTTTGCCAACAGATCTTTGCCACACAGTCACATACCCTGCGGCTGCCACCACACATTAAAAGGATATTACCTTCACATCTGTAGGTGCAAAATGCGATGAGCAAATCTGCCATTTTCCTTTTCTCCCAGTTTCTCATTTTCCCATTATTAAATGCAGTTTACTACATTTCCACATTTGTATGAGTTTAAAAAAACAGCTGTGCATTTTCACAAAAATTCATTGGCAGTTTAGAGTGCATTTCTAATAGATGCAACTTGGCTCAATGTTTTCCCAAGCAATGCCCCCTAATAAAATGTGTTTTTGCATGGTCACTCACTACTACTGGAATTTGCAAATATCCGGCTAATTTAAGACTATATAGAACCTTTATTCTCAAGAATAATGGAATTCACAGGTAGAGAATACTTTTAGTTTTATTAGTTTATTATTTTTAAAGTGAATTTTTGTTTTTTTGACTGTTTTGGTGTGTTTTGTTTGCACTTCTTTATTAATAAATCAGTAATAAAAAGAACACATTTTTGCTTGCTTATTTTCACCAACAGATGAATTTGCATGCACACGTTCCCATAAAATTACATTTTTGTACATGTTTTTGGGTCGGAGAACTCCATTGCAAAATTCGAAGGAGGGTGAATTTTGAATGGTAACTGTGACAGTGCCATCGGATTGCATGAAATTGTTCTGCTAGCTCTATGCCTTTCATTGAATGAATCTTGTGGGTTATCTTTTCAGCAATTGCGAGGTTCCATTTATTATACCAGAGCTCAAGAGACAGATAATTAAAGTTCTTCCATTTTTGTGCAACAGAAAGCCTGGCAGCTACTACAAACCAAGTTAGCAGTTCCTTCGAAGATAATAGTTCCAGAGTGCCATCTCATATATTTATTAGTGCTAATTGTGGTGATGTCTGGATTTCAGATTCACCTATGGGCAGTGGCTCTCTGGGGTTTCAGAAAGAGGATTTAACTAATAGGGATTGGCCCTGAGTTCTTCTGCAGCCAAGGCAGGTGCCCCACCATTAAGCTGCGGCTCTTCCCACAAGAACGGTCCTCCTCTGCTCTCCACCCATGCAGTCGATGAGCAGAGGGGAATGGGTGAGGAGGACAAATGGGTCCTAGTGGAGGAGGTGAGGCTCTTGAAATGATCCCTAGCATGAGAACTGGGGGGTTGCCACTGAGCCCTATTTTCTATCTGTTAAATCTTGGAAGGCAGTGTGTTTACGTGTTTGTGCATGTGGGGAGAATATTTTATGTGTTTGTATGGGAACAGGAGCTCCCAGGAGTTACGTTGTGAGGAAAAGCGGGACATAAAAAGCAGTAAATAAAACCAATACATAATTCATACAGGTATCTGCACCAGGGAAAACCTGCTGTGCAGAATAATATAGACACACCTTTACTGTGGCAGAACAGGAGACATGATCTGCTAATGAGCTCCAAACTGCTGAGATGTTCATACCAGACACTGCTGATATCACCATATCTGAGAGACATTTGGATAAGCTGCTATCATAAGGCAAGCCCTGAGGCCCATCTAGTCCAGCATTCTGTTCTCACAATGGCCTACCAGATGCTTGTAGGAAGCCCACCAGGGGGACCTGAATGCCACATTTGTGATTTCCAGAAACCGGTATTCAGACACATTCTGCTTTGGGCAGTGAAGGCAGAGCACAGCCATTGTGGCTGGTGGCCAGCAATAATCCTCTCCTCCATGAATTGGTCCAATCCTCTAAAAGTCCTCTAGGTTGGTGGTCATCCTTGCCTCCTGTGGGACAGAGTTGCAGACTTTAGTAGGGACGCGGGTGGTGCTGTGGTCTAAACCACAGAGCCTAGGGCTTACCAATCAGAAGGCTGGCGGTTCGAATCCCCGCGATGGGGTGAGCTCCCATTCCTCTGTCCCAGCTCCTGCCAACCTAGCAGTTTGAAAGTACGCCAGTGCAAGTAGATGAATAGGTACCGCTGTGGCGGGAAGGTAAATGGCGTTTCCATGTGCTCTGGTTTCCGTCACAGTGCTGTGTTAAGAAGGAGTTTCTTTCCTGTTTCCTGAATCAACAGGCAGCTTCCCTTGTTTGTTGTTCAGTCATGTCCGACTCTTCATGACCCCATGGACCAGAGCACGCCAGGCACCCCTATCCTCCACTGCCTCCCGCAGTTTGGCCAAACTCATGCCAGTCGCTTCGAGAACACTGTCCAACCATCTCATCCTCTGTCGTCCCCTTCTCCTTGTGCCCTCCATCTTTCCCAACATCAGGGTCTTTTCCAGGGAGTCTTCTCTTCTCATGAGGTGGCCAAAGTATTGGAGCCTCAACTTCAGGATCTGCACTTCCAGTGAGCACTCAGCTTCCCTAGGTGATCCTAAGTTTTAGGAATCTGGCAGTTTTGTTTTCTCCCAGCATCTCACTACAGTGGTACCTCTGGTTACATATGCTTCAGGTTAGAGACGTTTCAGGTTACATACTCTGCAAACCTAGAAACTTTGCTTCAGGATGAGAACAGAAATCGTGCTCTGGCGGCGCGGCGGCAGCGGGAGGCCCCATTAGCTAAAGTGGTGCTTCAGGTTAAGAACAGTTTCAGGGACTTCCGGCGGCAACGCCATCGCGGAGCGGTCGTGGGTTGCCTCAGCTGCGAGGCGACCCAGTCCGTCCCGGGGGTTGGAGCCCCGCTACCGCAAAGCGGGGCTCCGGTGGGGTGCGGGAAGAGCGTCCCGCACCCTGGGCTCCCCGGCTGTGCCCATTATGGCTCTGAACCCTTCCCTCGCTCCCCCTGTAAAGGGGGAGTGGGGGTGAAGGGACAACGGAGCCGGGCTATAGGGGACATGCCCCAACCGGGACGCGGAGCGGCGGTCACCCCCGCGACGAGCGTCTAAGTTCTACCTGTCAAGTTTGGAAAGAAAGAAACCCGGTGATCGTGAGTACTCGATTGGACTAATTTCTGTGCCTTTTTAACGATCCGGGAGACATTTGGAAAGGAAGCCTGCCTCCCTCCCTTCGGCGGCAAGAAAATAACGGTTTATGATACTGTTGCTACTAAGACAGTTAAAATGTTTCGATTTTTTCACGAGTGAGTCTACTTAGATCTCCCCTTGGGGATGAAAAGGATGGAAAATATCCCTCTTTAAAGTTTTCGTCTTTGCGCCCTGGTTTCAGGGAAAATGGCTACGAAAAGTTTGAGTTGAAGCGGAAAACTACTGGCATAAAATGGAGAACATAGAAATAGAAACTGAAATTTGATACCTATCCCCCTTCTCACCATGTTGGACTTTGTTTTTGAACTTGTTTTGAACTCTGGACTAACGGATGAACAAAGGCTTATTATTTTGAAACTGGAACTGCTTAATCAGAAATTGAAGGTTTTGAGTGGGGACATGATGAAAAATCTACTTCCCACAGAGGAGACCTTTCAAGTTTTCGATACCATGGAAGAGAGCCTTGGCAAAGAGCTGAAGGGGATGTTGGAAGAATGGAGAGAGATGGTTTGGCGACTCCGGGAAAAAGAAACGTCCTTTGGGGGTGGCAGCCCCGGGACGGTGAGTTTTGTTATATCCAGCCCCCGAGGTGAGAGCTCGGGAGTGAGGGACAAAGAATTAAGATTTCTACAAATAAAAGAAGAATGCAACGTTGAATCGGAGAAGCTGAAAGAAGAAGAACTGCGTACCCTGATGCTCGATGCAAGGACTGTTGGGGACTATGTCTGGATCTGTGGATGTACAAAAAAAGAGGACAATTGGAGGTTTGGTTCCGGTGAAAGATGGAAATGGACAATGGACAGAGGGGGAATAGGGTGAAGTATTAAGTGTAAAATTTAAATGGTCTGTTTTGGTAATCTGAAATCGGAGGGTTAAGACATTAAGTTTTATTTTATTTTTTTTAATAAGAAAAGGGATATTCTGAATTTTATGTTATTAGCAGCAGTATAAGGGATAGAAGAAGTTAGTATAGATCTGATTTAAGAATAATTTGTTAAGGTTTAAAGATTTGTTATTAACTATTATGGATTAAGATGATTGTTTAGATTTGAACTTTCTTTAAATGAATTTAATTTTTTGGAGAGATGATGTTATTAAAGTAGAATCTGGATTTAAAACCGAAGGAGAGAAGGCAGGGGAAGTCAACCGTCAAGATTCGGAACTAGAAATTTTTTTTGTATGTAAACAAGAAGAAGAATCCTGGCTATGTTTGTATTTGTTTTATATATGTAGGTGTGGGTTGGGTTTATGTTTTGTTATGAAAATGCCAATAAATTCTTCTAAAAAAAAAGAGAACAGTTTCAGGTTAAGAACGGACCTCCAGAACGAATTAAGTTTTTAACCTGAGGTACCACTGTATTTTCAATCTTAAATTGAGTTCTCTACATTTCCACATCAGTTCGCATTAAAAAAAATCCTCATGAAAATTCATCAGTATTTTGATGCAAATTTCTCTCACATGCATTTTTTAAATTTGATGTTGTTTTATATGGCCATTTTTGCAAAGCATTTTCCTCTAGTACAGCGCATTTTTAATGTTATTTTTTACCTCAGCACATGCATTTTTGCAAACATCACTTGGCTGGAGAACTGAATTTCTAAATTCTGAGAAGTGCAAATTGTGACATGGTTGAGTTTTTGCTCATCCACTCACTGTGAATTTGGGAGGTTCACCTTTAGATGTGAACTGAATCAAAAAATTATTTCCCACCATCCTCATCCTCGTATTATGATAGAGGGAGGAAGAAAAGTCTCTCCAACCACTTCTTCAACTACAGCAATCATAACTGTGTACACCTCTGTTGGATCTGCAAGATCCCTTGAGGTAGCCTTCACCAAACCGATACCCTCCAGATGTTTGGACTAGAAATCTCATCAGCTCCAGCCTGCGCTGAAGGCTGCATAAAAATCTCCGGGGACAAGCAGATTTCGACCACACACCTGCTCTCCTTGCATTAGCAACGATTCTCTCCCTATTCAACGTACATCTCCTTATTTAGAGAAAACCAGAAACAGCCCTGTAGGAGAAATTATCTCAGGTTGCTTTTCATTTTTCCTTCCAAGAGTCATTTCACCCTGAATATTTCACAGGAGGTAATTAAAAGAAAAGGGGAGGGGGTAAAAAAAACCCCACCCTCACCCACCTTTTATGAGTGTCAGGGAGTAATTAGCCATAAAGAATCAGAACCTAACCCAAAGCAAATCAGCGGCCATGGGGCTCCTCTTGTGCTCATCTCTGTGCCAGCTCTTCCCCCTGTTTAACATTAAACTGACACACTGGGCTGAACAGTGAACAAGATAACAACCTTCCAGAGACGGAAGTTTATTGCCCAATTGATAGAAGGAGATGGAGGAAATGGATTGTTTTCAGTCTTAGTTATAAAAATGCTACCCTTTGGGGGCACCCAAGACCCCTTCAAGCATTTCGATTCCAACAATTACAATCACATGGAGGAAAGAGTAGGGCTCTAACCCCACTCTTGACACCCCAATGTAAAAGGTCCCAGGTTCAATATCACGTGTGTGTGTGTGAACAGTTGTTTCAACAGTTACAGGTAGGTAGCCTTGTTGGTCTGCCATAGTCAGAACAAAAAATAAAATAAAAAAGTCCTTCTAGTAGCACCTTAGAGACCAACTAAACAAACTTAGTTGGTCTCTAAGGTGCTACTGGAAGGATTTTTTAATTTTTTAATTTTTAGTTGTTTCAACAGTTTTTATATAGGTGAGCATACTGTAGGACACTTCAGGATGCCTCGTGGAAAGTAATTAGTAAATGAATAAATAATGGCTGTATTCACAGGGCAGTTAATTCCATTTTAATGACATTTCCCTAACTGTTAATTTCCATGTTATATTTGAGATTTCACACGATGTAACAGCCACTTCTAGAACTATAGTGGAACACTGTGCAAGTAGCAAATAATATGGAAATGACTTCTAAACTTCTGCTATATTGTTATGGGGGAGAAACTTATAAAATAAATAAAAATCTCCCACTGCTCCCATCTCCCCCGCAACAAAGCAAAAAGCTAAGGCTTCAAACTCCCCTGTAGATACCTTAAGATGGTAGCTTGGTCTGTACCCTGCCTCTGATAAAGCCAGGAGTTGTCTCTCTCATTTATTTCTGAGCAGAAAATGAAGTTATTGGCAGAAGTGCTGTTCTCTGCACCTGACCACTTCTCTTACATGCTCTCCAGCAGAGTGCTGACCTATTCAGTGACAGTCAATTCCTGGACAGACATGTTTCTATAAATTAGCCCTTCCTCTCTCCCTTGAGGGGGCAAATAGAGTTCTTCATCTCTCTTTCCCTCCCTTTCCTTTCTCCATTTGATCTTTTCCTTCATTTCAGCAATGGAGGGCATGTCTCCCATACAGACCAGGATGCTTTAGAAGGAGTTTTTTCTCACCAGGGAATCTTGGAAATTCTAGTTCTGTGAGGGCGCTGGGCTTGGGAATGCTAACTGCTAACGGTCAGGATCCTTGCAAAATTACAACCCCTGTTCACTGGTATTTTCCCTCCCAATGTAATTGCTTTATTTTGCACAATTGTAGCACCCAACAGACATGCATATCTCAACCACCCACAGATATTTACAAATCAATTACCTTCCCTGTGTGCTCCCTTTCAATGTTAACGAAATTCCAGAGGGGCAGCTCTGTTAGTCTTTTGCAGCACAAACAACAAAGAGGCTCCGGGAACCTTAAAGGCAAATTTAAAGTGGGTAATGGTGCCTCACAAAGCCATTTCTGGCTGCAATCTTCACGAGGCCTAAAGGTAAAGGTCCAGTTGCGAATGACTCTGGGGTTGTGGCACTCATCTCGCTCTATAGGCCGAGGGAGCCGGCATTTGTCCGCAGACAGCTTCTGGGTCATGTGGCCAGCATGACTAAGCTGCTTCTGGCAAAACCAGAGCACACAGAAACACCATTTAGCTTCCCACTGGAGTGGTACCTATTTATCTACCTGCACTTTGTTGTGCTTTCAAACTGCTAGGTGGGCAGGAGCTGGGACCAAACAACGGGAGCTCACCCCGTCGTGGGCATTCGAATTGCCGACCTTCCGATTGGCAAGCCCTAGGCTCAGTTGTTTAGACCACAGCGCCACCCGTGCCACCAGGTCTACTCAGAAGCAAATCCCACCCAATTCATTAGCCTTTTTGCATATAGACTTCTGCTCCCAACTGACAAGTTATATGCACTCAGAAACAATGGATGATACTTCAGAAGAAAGATAAGGGAAGAGGCTCCTGTTTAGGACAGCAGCCATTATATGTCAATGAATGCGTAAATAATGTATATTACAAACAGTGCTTTTTTATGGGGGGACGCAGGGGAACGCATACCCCTAAACATTTTGTACATCTATGTTTGGCCCATCAATATGAGTAGGCAAATGAGAGTACCCCTAAACATTTTTTTAAGAAAAAAGCACTGATTACAAAGCAATTTAAGTATCTTATACTCTCCAACTGCCCTGATCACCAATTAAGCCCTCATGTTTTCCCCCTTTGCTACGAGGAGTCCCAATAGGCCTGCAGCTAACTTGCTGTTTTTGCCTGGCTGCAATTTTGCCCAAGGCCCCTTTCAGAGTAGCTTGGCTCCCCATCTTCTGCCCCTGGCCATTGATACGTTTTGCAGAGGGGAAGACCTGGGGGGGGGGCATGGGGGCGGTGTGTGTGAGTGAAGGCACTTTCAAAGTGCGCAGCACCTGGCAGGAGAGGGGAGGGGAGAAAACGCTTTCAAAATAGGAGCCTACCCTGCTGGGAGCATGGAAATGTCATTGCTCTCTTCCCTTCCCTTTATACTTGCTTCCTCCCTCCCTCCCAATTCCTCCCCATTCTGCTTTTTGGATCTCTGCTTAGCCAAGTTCGATTCCCTCCCAACTGTCTCTCTGCCCATGAAATGCCCCATTTTGTAGATACCGGTATATACAAGCTCCCCCTGCCAGAAATACCACTGTCTGATGTTTTCACAGTGCTGTGGAAATCAAAAGAAATTGCATGGATTCATCTTATTCAGACACTTGAGAGAGTGGTCTCTGACACCACGAGAACCACAGAGTCCTTAGCCAAAATGCAGAATCCAATACACTTTTATGCATAGTCTGCCACGTGAAATTTCTTTGAGAACAGCCAGTGGATTCTGGCTGCAGCAGCACTACTAGAGGGATGGACCTAGGCAGGAAGAGGAGTCAAGCTGCAGGCTCATCCCTTCTCTTGGGAAGACATAGTCAGTGGTCAGGGTCAGTGGCGGAGTAAGGCTCCGCGGTACCCGGGGCGGCAAAGGAAACGCCCCGGGGGCGGGACGTCGTGACATCACATTGTGACGTCATGACGCTCCGCCCCCAGGGCGGTTCCGGGGGTGCCGGCGCCGCTTCTGCAGCCCTCTTTTAAGCCGAAGAGCTCGCTTTTAAGCTCTCCGGCTCAAAAGGAGGCTGTGGAAGCGGCGATCCGATGACAGAGTGCGCCTGCGCGTGCAGGCGCACTCCGTCGTCGGGCCGTGCGCTGCCGCTCCCAGGGTGACGGAGGGAGCGGCAGCGCGTGGGAATGGTGGGAGGGGCTGCCTCTTGCCGCCCCCACCCGCCGCTTCTCGCCCCTGTCGCCCGGGGGCGTACCGCCCCCACCGCACCCCCCTAGCGACGCCCCTGGTCAGGGTAGGTTTCATAGAATCATAGAATCCTAGAGTTGGAAGAGACCACAAGGGCCATCCAGTCCAACCCCTTGCCAAGCAGGTTTGAGCCTTTTCACAGGGTATCCTGCCCCCCAACCCATGCCAGTCTCTCCTTCATGCACAGTGGCTTACTCTGAGCCATCCAACTCAGCCTTCAGCAAAAAATTAAGTTTCACCCCCCCCCTTAAAATGGCATGCTCTGCTTCAGCAGTCTATGGCGGCCTGTACCCAACTCATTCAACACCCGTGTCCATCTCAATATGCCCCATTTGGCTCAAAGCTCAGCCTCATCTGGTGCATAGCTTTAGTGAAGAAAGGAGAGCAGGCCAGGACTGAGCTGAGCCAAGAAGAGCATTACTTCTGGGCTTCTGCCAGATCTGCCCTGAGCCTCCACCCCTCCAAAGCAAAGTGGTCAGTGAGGGAGGAGTAAAGACATGTGGAGATCCCTGTCCGGCATTCTGTTTCTAATAGCCACCAGCAAAATAAACCAGCATTCAAGTGCAAACCCATGAAAGAAAAAGCAACGCAACAGTGGAAATATTGTCATTAGAAAATCAGGCAGGTGACCCTCTCAAGACTTTGCAGCTCAGGAAGGGAGCAATTTCCATTTCAACCTGTATTAATTGCAATCAGTGCCATTTCCATTCTGCTGCAGTTCGGTTTCTGCCAAATGCTACACTGTTTGTCTCATTGCCCACTATTCAATGTACAACTTAAGCTGCACAACTATTTACGTAACTTGCATTCATTTCAATGTAAAGGAAACATCAAAGCTAGTAAAAAAACCAACCAAACCACCATCATTAATTACATTTGGTTCGTGGACTTCAAAACAACAAGAACTATTGAACAAATACTACTCCTGTTTGCTTGACTGATTTCCATTTCTGACCACAAGCATGCAGATTGCAGCAATCCACCTATAGATGGACCAGTCTGTTTCTGACCTACAGTATGTCAGTTTCACATAATTCCGTTCCATTCCATATCCATATACCAAAATAAAGCTTTAAACACATTTTGAGCCAAGAATCATTTTGCAACATTTCCAGAATGCTAAAAACCTACCTTTTGTTCCTTGTATCATCCTGGGAACTGCAACAGGTGACTTCTCAAGTTTTACCAAGAATGAATTCCTCAAGCATCCCTTTCCACCAGCTCCCCTCGCTGCCAGTCATGTCTGAGTTATGGGATGGGATGGCAAAAGGATGGCTTGACCTGGAATTGGCAAACGCACACACCGGCTGAATGACAATCCCAGGAACCCACTATCTGTTAATGTTCTGATGATGAAGTGCTAAGATGATTGGCGATCATTAGTTCTCTTCCCTATGGCGCCTGCACATCAAACACACTCCATCATGCTGATTATAGCTGCAGAATGTGTCATGGGCATGAAAAATGATGGGAAGGATATATCCATGAGAACACCAGCAGATCAAGAGGTGCTCCTCTATAAAGCTGTTCTGCAAGCATCCTGGCTAAATCCAACCCTATCACTATTGGCTCACCCATCAGTTGAGTTACGTCATTTTCATTCAAAACAATCCAGTCAGAGCACCATTTCCAACCATGTTAGGACTATTGATGTGACCTCTTGAAAGAACCTACTGCTCTGTGCTTTTCTCTTTTATACTAGAGAATGACTAGTTCTACATGCAATTAATGTGGCAAGTTGTACACATTCCCTCTTCATTTCGGGAATGAAGAAAATTGCAGGAAGGCAGCAATTTCCATTCCAACCTGTATTAATCCTAATTGGTGCTGTTTCCATTCTATTGCCATTCAGTTTCTGCCAAATGCTATACTCTTTGTTTCGCTGTCTGCTCTTTAACTATTTATATAAGTGACCAGCTCTTGTCACTTGCAAAAATGCCACCATGCATTTTGTCCATATTCTTCCCCCGAAATTCCAAAAGTTTTTTCTCGCATCTAAGGCACTCCAGAATCACTATGGGTTGGGCTTAAGTGAAATTTGGTGGAGGCTAAGGCACTCAAGAGACCTCCCCTCTGTCTGCTTTTGTGGTTTCCACTCTTTGACTATTGAGCATGCTCAATTTTGGGAGAAGGGTGTTAAAATATATTCTTTGAAGGATTGGTCAGAAAACCCCCCATTAGTGTGATTAAATTTTAGTATAGCACCTATGATTCAAGAAAACATTGAATTTGTTGTTTCTGAATGAAGCTCTCTGGGTGAATTTGGGCCAGTCATAATTGCTCAGCTGAACCAACCTGAAATGGGCAGAGGGAGGGGATCATGTGGTCACCTTTGAAGTGGGGGGAAGGGTTCACCAAAGTGTGTCCCTAATCATGGCTTTGTCTATCACTGCTGCTGCTAGAGCTGGGGGGGGGGGTTTCAGCAGACAGCTGCATTCCTTTCTGGGCATCTTTCTGGGGAGTATATGGTGCTGGTGGGTGGGGTCACAGCCAAACGTGGATGGGGCAAAAAAGTAAATTTCACAGTAGGCCTCTTGACACACACTCACCCCCTCCCCTCCATCCAGATATGCAAGAAGACTTCAGGTTCATCAGAGTTCAAGGATGCCCTGTAGCCAGGCAGAAACACCCAAGGAAAGTGCAAAGCAGGGTCAGGAAGGGGTGTGGAGGCGTGGCTTCAGATGGGTGGGGTGGGGGAGACATATGTTACAGGAAACTCTGTTCCACCACAGAGATGGACTGAGAAGCCTCATTCTGTCCCATTTCAGTTTCAGCTGCAGTCAATCAGGGCCGCCCCCAGATTTTTTTTGGGGGGGGGGGCGAACTCAAGGTTGTTGAGCTTTTTTGGGGGAGGGGGAAAGCCAAGGAAATAACTGCTTTTGTTTCCTGACTCATCGGAATATTTGACGCTACGGAGTAACAAAGCCACGGAGGAGGGGCCCTTTGCTCCATTGCTTTTCACTGCCACTGATCAAGAGGGACCAGCATACAGTAGGTATACATTTGGCACCCCCCCCCGAATACATTTGGCACCCCCCGGAAATCGCCGCACAACTGCGCCGCACCCCTTGCACCCCCAGGGTACAGACAGCCCTGCAGTCAATCCTACAACAACTCCATCCCATGTTGGTGAAGAATTTAAATGCTACGTGCTGTGTGCACTTTTAATGAAAAATATTAATTTATCAGTACTTTTCAGCCCATTCGTTCACAGTTCATACCAATTTTTAAAACAATGACACATATTTGGGGGTTTCACTTCTGTGCCCCAAAACTGCACAGCAAAATCCGGAGAAGGGGGTAGCCCAAATGTGAGATGCGTTCTGATCCACGAACCAGTTTGGGACCAAATTCCTCCTCCATCCTTACCCTGATGCCAGTGGTTCTCCTCTCAGCCCTATCCAAGCAGATGCATGTGCCCATTACACTGGCACACAAGGCATCTTAAGCCTGTCTAGCCTCTCGGAAGGGAGAACATGGGGCAAGGACTAAAATACGTCATGTTTGAGAGTTGTTTCTGCTGGTTCATCCTTCAGAGTTCCCATACTGCTCTCTCCTTCTTCTTCACTGCAATAGGAACAGAACTAGGGCATTGCCTTCCCTCTGACCCTAGGACAGAATCAATGATACTTTTTGGAATGATATTTGGTGCAGGGCATTCCTAGAGGCTCCCACTGGGAACACTAATAACTACATTTCTCCGCATCTAACATAGCCAGAGATCACAGCACCTTTTGCTAACATAAACCAGATGAGTCGCGCTTCAGTGTGACTTCCCAGCCTTAGCCCCCAACCTGCTGTGGAAGGGATGCTTGAATCATCCTGATGTTTTTCATTAAGGAACTAAATTTTGTTCTGCATTGAAAGATCCCTTTGTTCCCTCCAGAGAGCTGTCATGCTGAGAAATTGCCTAAGCCCAGTCAGCTCTGATGTTTGCTGTCTCACGCACCACCTGCATCAAGCTGACAGTTCACAGATTTTAGTCTAGGATTTGGTATGTACTGTACAAACCACAACCTGCTCTTGTCTCCTTTGACTGTCCTGGGAAGAGAGAGGCTGGGAGGGAAAAAAGGACAGTGTGTGTGTGTGTGTGTGTGCGTGTGTGTGTGCGTGTGACTGTAACAGAGACATCTTGCACAGCTCAGCAGTGAGAGGGCTCATTTTGTTGTTCCTGTTGAGAAAGGAGGCCTCTGACTCCCATAGCCCCCTGCAGAAAGGCACAAGGAGATGCCAAGCCACACTCAATTGGCAGAGGAGAGAGGAATACACACAAGGTCTATCCTTCACCCGCTTAACACCACTTGTGCTGAAAATGCAACATACATAGCCAAGGTCCGCTGCAAATTTTCATTGGAAAGCTCTCGCAAACATTACCTTCTTCCATTACAATAATCACAAGATGAGAGTGATGGGAACTAAAGCAACACCTGGAGCACCACAGGTCCGTTCCCCCAACCCCCCCAAAAACTTAGATTGAATCTCTGATTCCTGCCCTCAATCATTGCAGGGCTGAAAATGAAATGTTCTGGTCCAATAGATGGTACATTTCTGACCCCAGGTGGGGTGATAACATTCCTAATATCCATCAAATTAAAATCTCCATTAAAATTTCCCTGCAGGCAGAGACATAGCACACTGAAAAGTTGGCTCGACATCCCTCTAGTGAGCTAGTTTTCTACATGTTTTCAGTGCAGGGAAGCATTTGACAATGGACTTTCCTGTCTTTGCTTTAAAACAGCATTTCCTCCCATTGGGTCCCCAGACACTGTTAGACTACAACCCCTATCACCCGTAACCAATGGCATGGGACGGGGGGAGTTGTAGTTCTCCAGCACCTGGATACTCCCGGCTGGGGGAATCTGCTCCAGAATGCTGCGTACTAGTCAAGTACCACTGCATCCTGCCACAAATTTGGACCACAACCGCGTTATGTAGAATGAAGTAGCAGAATGCTGGACTGTGGTCGTATTTTGAATGCACTTACCCAGAAAGAACTCCCCGTACAGCATATGGCAAATTAACACATCAGAGTGGGGGAGGGGGAGGTTCAGTATAATCATCTGCCATATGTGTTTGTTTACCACATTCAGAGACTATTTTGTGGGGAACATTCAATAATATGACCAGACAAACAGCCCTGTGGTACAGTTCAAAAGTATGTATGTATGTATGTATGTATGTATGTATGTATGTATGTATGTATTATTTATTGAATTTATATACTGCCCTATACCCGGAGGTCTCAGGGCAGTTCACAGAATAAAATCAGAATATAAAACCAAAAAATACATAATCAAAACAACAACAACAACAACAAAAACCCAACAAAATGTCTTTTAAAGTGCACTTCATTCCCCTTTTCCATTTCTCAGACATTGAGAAACCACCCCTAGTCAAAGTCTTGCATAACCAGGTGCAGGAGGGTGGCAACCAGAAGTGATTTTTGTCGTGAGCTTGGTTCTCGTACCAATCACCTATTCCTGGGCTAAGCCTATGGTCAGAGGTACCGGTACATCTGCTCAGAGTGCCTCAAAACTGGTGGTGTTCTTTTGCAGCTGTATGCTGCAACAACTCATAGACGTAATGACCTAGAATTTGTGGTCCATCCCCTGGACCATCCACACATCCTTCTGATTTATTAGTTGTTATGCAATACTTCTACAATGTTGTTGAGTTATTGCTGTTTGAAGGGTCACTTTTGCAGTACAACACAACACAACACAAATGGGACAACACCCCCCCCCCCCGACTAGAACATTTGGGGCATGAAAAGTTATAGGAAGTTCCGGGATATGCTCTGATTGGAAATGAAGCAGGAAGACCACCCTGAATCCGTTGTACTGAAAGTGGGCCCACACATAATTGCCTCAATACCATCATGAGCACATATGATCCTGATCCTGGACACACAATAGAAAGGATGCCCACTTCAGTCACTGTTTGGCACCTGGCTGGCTCTGTCTAGTAGATCCCAGGATCCAGTAAAAAACAAAGTAAACGACCCAAACCTGGATTAGGGGTAGCCAACGTGAAGTTCATCAGCTGCTGGAGAAATGCAGCTCTCACCACCCCCGGCCACAATGGCCAAGGCTGAGGGGAGATGGAGTCCACCTGGCAGGCACCACATATGCCTAGAACAGATACAATGCCCTCGCTTTGATTAATGCACACAAATCCACACCATGAACGAGGTAACATACAGTGGAGCTTTCCATGTTTCATCTAGTCTCATGTGCTAAGAGAAGAACCCCCACTTACCCAAGGAAGATCGTGTCAGGATGCAAGCTGATTGGCTTCTAGGGGTACAGTGGGTGTTATCCTCTCCTTTGCTTTCCAATCATGTGCTGAGGAGAAAATGTCATCGCAATTAGAATTTCCTGTCACCTTTAAGAGACTACAACTGCTATGAAGTAGACAAGGGAGGTAGTAGCAATTTTAATGCAAGCGTTCTCAAAGATGGCATTTCTCCACCCAAACAAAATAGAACCTCAAGTCATTTTGGATCATTCTTGAGTTGGAAAGCTGTAATTAAAGCTGCATGGAATGCAAGCAATTGAAGCAAAGACAATAGCAGGATCATTGGTGGAAGGAAGCTGAGAAAATGGCAATGCAGTGCAATGATTAGCAGAGAAATCCTAACCCTCAGATTCACTGGATGGTGTTAGGATGGAACAGCAATGGAACTCCACCTGGTTGTACTCCTGTATTGAGAGTCCCCAAATATATAGCACTTGTGTTGTTTCTGCTGGCAATAGCCCTCAAAACAGAACACTATGTGTCAGAGGAAATACTGGATTTGCTGAATCCATAGTCCCTTCCAGAATTGGGCCATTCAACTTCACCAGGCTTGAGTTGGTACCCTGAAATCCCCACCAGCAGAAGCTGTTGACCAGCAGAAGTGACATCTCACCCAGCACTTCACTTTTGCATTGTTCTATAAATTCTTTTATGCAGAGATTATTTCTTTATAATTTCAGTGGGTACATGGCTGAGCTTACCTTATCACCATGAGGTGGCTCACAGCTGTGTGTTCTTTCCATTAAAAATTTCTCCCACACATCCTGGTTTAAAAAAAGCTCCATGAGAGGAGTTGCATGGGACATCTTCCCCTGGACTTTGACTGAAGCACAAGGAGCCATGAAGGTTGTCTACCAAGTTCCTGAGATCAGCAGTGCAGCTGACAGGACCATAATGGGCAGCCTCCCCAGCTTCCCACACTTGAAAGCCCATCTGAAGAATTCCAAGAAGTGAGGGCACTTGGGAAGGCTGTACCAGATGATTTGTAGAATGAAAGGAAGGACATTCACAAAATCCTTTCACCACCTTGAAGATAAGGTAAGCACAACCGAAGCCTTGCACCCTATCTGAAAGAATTTCACTTTAAAAACATCTCTTGAATGCTTCTCAGATTCAGTCTCTATTTGTGTGTTAATTAACGGGCAGTGGTAGGGGGGGAACCAGGGAAGGAATTTTTATATATTAAACAAGATTGCATTTCTTTTAGGAATGTTTAATGAATGCACATGTAGGCACAGATGACAACATTCCAATAAACAAGAGTAACTAAAAGATTAAGTAAACTCTGTTTGTTCTTATTTCATACCAACAGTATATATTTGTATATATGCAAAAGGATCAAATGCTAGCTTCTCTGGAAATAACTGGGAAAATCCCTTGCCTGAACCCCTGGAGATGTGCTGCAGGCTGGGGTGGGCAAGGGCCAGCCAGCTCAATGAAGAAATGGAATGACTCTGTATAAGGGTCTTCCCCATAGTGCAGGAGTGGGGAACCCAGAAGTTGTTCATCTCCAACTCTCATCAGCCTCAGTCAGCCTGAGTAATGGCCAGGGAGTTGTAGCCCAATGAGTTCTGGAGGGTCACAGATTCTCCATCCCTGCTATGGTGCAGAGAAACCTGTCCAATGGGGAGAACTTCAGCAATAGCTATAAAGGCTTCTTCGATATCCATACTATACTTCTTATGTAATGCTTCTTATTTTGTATTTTATATATATTTCATATATTTATTTTATTATTAATTTATACACCATCTTTCTTCATTCATGAGCAAAAGACAGTGTACATGAGGATTCCCTGGTGATCATGCACACAGCTATACACCAGAATCTGACCTTCTTAGTGTTAGTAAGGTGGTCTGCTCAGATGCCTTCAGATCACAGCCTGGTCTGAACAAATGCTCCTTACAACACAAATATCACTGAGGCTTTTGCTCCTGGCTTTGTAACCTGAAAATTGAGCAACTGGGAGGAGGGGCAAAGACTTCATAAGATTTTTTTTTAATTATTCCACTGTATTTGAAAGAACACAAGAGAACCACCATTGCAAGTATACTAACCAATGTCAACCGAAGCTTTTATATAATAAAATATGTATTGAAAGTGAATAAGAGGGAGAGGGAGGGTATAAATGGAAACACAGCTTGAATGAACCTTCTTGGCACCAAGAGAATATGCCAACTCCAGTTCCCAGACAGATGGCATCAGCTTGGAGACTTTATACACAGTTGACAAAAAGTTCCAGACCTAGCAATGAGCAATTCCATTGGCTTATTTCAGTTTCTGACTAAGGGTTTAATATTTCAAAATACGGTCCAGAAAGACAAAGAAAGAGAACCCAGGCTTAGTCAGTTTATTTCATTTTATCTGATTTTTATTGAAAGTTTTCAACATACGATACAATAAAAATATGATACTAACAATCAATGGGGTTTTCAACAGTCTCTTTGCCATATTGGTTTCTGAGGATATGACCAAGAGGTCAGCAGCAATAGATTCTCTTCTGCCTCTGCTTCTCTCTCATGCCTCTCTTGTCCCTCAGGGCAGAGACGTATCCTCTCATTTTTTTTGTAAAGTGCCATGAAGTGTTGGCCGATGCCCATTTGGACTGGTAGGGTGGGAGGCAGGGAGTCCAACAGGGTGTGTGTGTGTGTGTGTGTGTGTGTTTGTGCCAGAGCCAATGACAGGCAGAGCCAACTACTTCTGCTTTTGCCCCCCTACTCCCTGTTGAGTTCCACAAGGTAATGCTGAGGCTAAGGGAGAAGGAGCTAACAGTCATTGGGAGGCTTTTAAGCAGTGGCTGGGCAGCCATCTGTCGTGGAGACTTTAGTTGAGATTGCAGGGGGTTGGACTAGATGACTCTTGGGGTCATTCCCAACTCTACGATTCCACAATTCAATTACCAGAAACTCCTGTTCATCGCTTATTATGCCCCCAGTCCAATCCATGAATTACATCTTTAGAAGGCTGAGAACTGCAATGTAAAAGAGAAGAAAATAAACCTTGCCAGCCCATCCCAGCAGCACGGGAAAGTGTTCCAAAACAATGAATCATCCTTAGCCCTTCCTCCCTTCCCTGAATTTGTCAAGAGACGTCAGTGCCATGCTGATCTCAGCTTCTGTTCTGCCGCTCTCCACTCTTCTGGATGAAATTGCTCTTTAGTCCCCAAAACTCTTCTTCCCTGGGAGGGCCCTGATGAGGCTTCATTAAGTCACCTCTTCACCTTCTTTTCCGATAAACTAAAAAGACGGAGATGAATTCTCTCTCCTGCAGCAAGCAGGGTTCCCCAGCCCTCCAATCATTCTCTATATAGCAATCCCCATTCAACAATCACAGCAGGCTTCACAAAGCATTAATGAATGAAATCTCATGGCACAGAAATAAACGCCGAGTGAGGTTATACCCACAGCACATTGCCACCAAAGCCATGGCTCAATCTGGAGAAGGTCTTATCTAGAGCAGAGCTGAAACCCCCACCCAGCCCCAATGTGTCTGCATGCACACACACACATGCACACACACAAAATTGGCGCATCTTTGCATGACACAAAGTCAGGTTGGCACTAGGGCAATTTTGGAGAGACATGAACAAAACAACAAGCAATATTGGCAGTGAGCACACACTCAGTTCCTGGTGGCCTTTCCCCCCAGTTGTTGATGACATGGGGCAAGGGTGCACAACCTGTGGCCCTCCAGATGTTTCTGGACTACACCCAGGGGCGTCGCTAGGGGGGTGCGGTGGGGGCGGTACGCCCCCGGGCGACAGGGGCAAGAAGCGGCGGGTGGGGGCAAGAGGCAGCCCCTCCCACCATCCCACGCGCTGCCGCTCCCTCCGTCACCCTGGGAGCGGCAGCGCACGGCCCGACGACGGAGTGCGCCTGCACGCGCAGGCGCACTCTGTCTCGGATCGCCGCTTCCACAGCCTCCTTTTGAGCCGGAGAGCTTAAAAGCGAGCTCTTCGGCTTAAAAGAGGGCTGCAGAAGCGGCGCCGGCACCCCCGGAACCGCCCTGGGGGCGGAGCGTCATGACGTCACAATGTGATGTCACGACGCCCCGCCCCCGGGGCGTTTCCTTTGCCGCCCCGGGTACCGCAGAGCCTTACTCCGCCACTGACTACACCTCCCATCCTTCCTGATCACTGGCTATGCTGGCTGTGGCTGATGGGAGGTGTAGTTCAGAAACAACTGGGGGGCCACAAGTTGTGCACCCATGGCATGGGGGATGGAGGAAGTTTCCTGACCTCCCAACAGGTAAGTCACTGCTGCTTACGGGGAGGAGGAGGGCATGTTGGCAGAGAGGGCAGTATTGTGCAAACATAGCATCAGGAGCCCTACTGGAGCCCTGAAGAAGGAGCCCTTCTTCCTTTTTTTTACCTTAACATATCCAAAGTAAAAGCAGGAAGTATTGCCTTCACTCTGGATGGCCACATGATCTCCTGCAATGATTTTGCAAAGTTTTTTGCAGATAAAGTCGCTCAGATTCGGGAAGAGGTAGACTCCACCATGGGAGCAGGGCCGGGGCGGGAGAGTGCTAGAGTCCTGTCTAGTCAAGTTGTGTGGGATCAATTCCAATCTGTTACCTCTGAGGATGTGGACAGGCTGCTTGGACGAGTGAAACCAACCACCTGTCTCCTTGATCCTTGCCCATCCTGGCTTATAAAAGCTAGCTGGGAAGGGCTGGGCGATGGGCTTTGCAGGGTGGTGAATGCTTCTCTCTGTGAGGGAGCCTTCCCAGACCCGCTGAAAGAGGCGGTTATTAAACCACTTCTTAAAAAACCATCTTTAGATGCGGCCAATATGGCCAACTATCGCCCAGTCTCAAATCTTCCATTCTTGGGCAAGGTGATTGAGCGAGTGGTTGCTGAACAACTCCAGGCACGCCTGGAAGAAGTGGACCATTTGGATCCCTTCCAATCGGGATTCAGGCCTCATCATGGGACTGAAACTGCCTTGGTCGCACTGGTCGATGATCTCCGGCGGGCTAGGGACAAAGGTGAGAGCTGTTTCCTAGTTCTGCTGGATCTCTCAGTGGCTTTTGACACCATCGACCATAACATCCTTCTGGACCGTCTAGAGGGGTTGGGAGCTGGGGGCACTGTTATACAGTGGTTCCGCTCCTTCCTCCTGGGCCGTGTTCAGAAAGTGGTGGTGGGGATGAGTGTTCAGACCCCTGGGCTCTCACTTGTGGGGTGCCTCAGGGTTCTGTCCTCTCCCCCATGCTTTTCAACATCTGCATGCAGCCGCTGGGAGAGATCATCAGAGGGTTTGGGCTGGGTGCAGTGGTGTAGCTTCATGCTCCGGCACCGGAGGCAGGAAGCAGGCGGGGGTGGGGCTGGTGCGCGTTTTCGGGGCGTGGCGTGTGTTCTGGGGGCGTGGCACACTGCCCGCAGGGGCGTGGTGCATGTTCTGGGACGGGGTGCGTGTTCTGGGGGCGGGGTGTGTGGGGGGCAAGCGAGATGGAACCCTACTGGGATGACACTACCTGGGACGCCCCGCCCCCTATGTCCCGCCCTTCCTATGCCAGTGGCTGGGTGTGCATCAGTATGCGGATGATATCCAGCTCTACCTCTCTTTCAAATCAGAACCAGTGAAGGCGGTGAAGGTCCTGTGTGAGTGCTTGGAGGTGGTTGGAGGATGGATGGCGGCTAACAGATTGAGGTTGAATCCTGACAAGACAGAAGTACTGTTTTTGGGGGACAGGAGGCAGGCAGGTGTGGAGGACTCCCTGGTCCTGAATGGGGTAACTGTGCCCCTGAAGGACCAGGTGTGCAGCCTGGGAGTCATTTTGGACTCACAGCTGTCCATGGAGGCACAGGTTAATTCTGTATCCAGGGCAGCTGTCTACCAGCTCCATCTGGTACGCAGGCTGAGACCCTACCTGCCCACGGACTGTCTCGCCAGAGTGGTGCATGCTCTAGTTATCTCTCGCTTGGATTACTGCAATGCGCATCTTTGAAGGTGACCCGTAAAACTACAACTAATCTGGAATGCGGCAGCTATACTGGTGACTGGGAGTGGCTGCCGAGACCATATAACACTGGTCTTCAAAGACCTACATTGGATCCCAGTACATTTCTGAGCAAAATTCAAAGTGTTGGTGCTGACCTTTAAAGCCCTAAAGGGCCTCAGTCCAGTATACCTAAAGGAGCGTCTCCACTCCCATTATTCTGCCCGGACACTGAGGTCTAGTGCTGAGGGCCTTCTGGCGGTTCCCTCACTACGAGAAGCCAAGTTACAGGGAACCAGGCAGAGGGCCTTCTCGGTAGTGGCACCCGCCCTGTGGAACACCCTCCCACCAGATGTCAAAGAGAAAAACAACTACCAGACTTTTAGAAGACATCTGAAGGCAGCCCTGTTTAGGGAGGCTTTTAATGTTTAATAGATTATTGCATTTTAGTGTTCTGTTGGAAGCTGCCCAGATGGGCAGGGTATAAATAAATTGTTGTTGTTATTGTTGTCGTCATGAAACCAAGGCAGAGCAAGGGCAATAAACTCAGTGTCATGAAACCAAGTCAGAGTGATAGCAATGCATTGTGCCTTCACTTTGGACAGGTGGATAGCTACCTGCTCTGGCATCCAGAGCAGTGGGGGGTGGGGCAATCCACCCACGGGGGTGTTGCAGCTATCTGCGCATGGGGCATGGCAGTGATCAACCCCGGGGGCGGCACGGTGAGCTACCCATGGAGTCTGCCTGGCAGACGCAAGCCCCATGCTGCCATTTTGGGCAGCGCAGGGCCCCAAGCACCATCTTACTCCCAGGAGAGACACGTGGCTCAGGCACGCTGCAGGCCAGGCCCTGCGGTGCCACCCCCCCCCCGTGGTGTGACATTTTGTCACACCCCTCAAGGATGACACCTGGGGCGGGTCGCACCCCCCTTCCTACACCCCTGACTCTGGAGCTTTGGAAGGAAGGAAGGGAGGAAGGAAGAAAGAAGGAAGGAAGGAAGGAAGGAAGGAAGAAGAAGAAAGAAAGAAAGAAAGAAAGAAAGAAAGAAAGAAAAAGAAAGAAAGAAAGAAAGAAAGGTCTTCTCCACCAGGTAACAGGACTTCTAGAAGTGGAACTGCTGCTGCCTGCACCATAAAGCAAGTATGGGTGGCAACAGAGGGAATGGGAGTCAATTTCATGAAACTTTTTGCTCTCCCTAAAGCCTTCACTTGGGGGGTTAGAAAGTTCCATGAAGAAATTTCAGGTCATCTGTGGTCTTCTCAGGGTTTAATTCTGGAACCTGTTTTCAGTGCTTAGCCCTGGAATAGTTGGAGCAATGTAGTGTATCTGGTACTTCTTTAAACAAATTCTTTATTCATTGAAGCAGAAATAATTGAATTAACATTATGGGGAAAACAAACCAAACACATGGATTTCCTTGCCATTCTTTCACCATCATGAAATGGTGCTCTGTGTGTGTTTGTGTGTGTGTGTGTGTGTGAGTGAGAGAGAGAGAGAGAGAATGAGAGAGAGACCTACCAGCCAGCATGCAACATTGTGATGCTGTGACATCTTGATTATATAGCAATGCTGTGTTGCATTAAGGCATAAACCACACGATCTAGTCTTGGTGTTACAAAAATGTCATTTTTAGCACAGAGATGACTAAAGCACTAGTTCTGTGCTGTTAATTTCAAAGCCTTCCATGGCCCTGTCTTCACCCTCTCTTTGTCCTTAATACCCCAGTATATCCTGAGCCAACCAGTCAAAATACCCTCTACTATCTGTTATGTATTGAAGTTCTCACCCTGGCCACCAGGGGTGTTGTGTATGTAGTTTTCACTCAGGTCCACGTCAGTTAATTTAGGCAGGAAACCCTGGGCTGTTGTTGCTACAATGTTGCCTGCCTATAAAAGCAGGCCGGCTGAGCTGTTTGCTGTGCAGTTCCAGCTTACTTATAAAGAGCTACTTGGAGAAATCTCTGTGCTGTCTGCTATGTCCACCCACTACTAAATACTACCATAGTAGGAAAATAAGATAGGGACCCAGGTGGCGCTGTGGGTTAAACCACAGAGTCTAGGGCTTGCTGATCAGAAGGTCGGCAGGTTCGAATCCCTGCCACGGGGTGAGCTCCCGTTGCTCGGTCCCAGCTCCTGCCCACCTAGCAGTTCGAAAGCACATCAAAGTGCAAGTAGATAAATAGGGACCGCTCCAGCGGGAAGGTAAACGGCGTTTCCGTGCGCTGCTCTGGTTCGCCAGAAGCGGCTTAGTCATGCTGGCCACATGACCCGGAAGCTGTCTGCGGACAAACGCCGGCTCCCTCGGCCTATAGAGCGAGATGAGCGCCGCAACCCCAGAGTCGGACACGACTGGACCTGATGGTCAGGGGCTTTGGGAGTAAACCCTGAGGAAAAACCAGTACCCACTGCCTTGCCTTTGGAGAAGAAAAGGCTAAAGAGTAAACCTGCACAAATCCAGAGTGTATTTCCCCTGCATGTGAAGACAGGCTCTGGAGGATGGAGCGCATCAGACCAAGAGTGGGTCCAAAGGGGGTTTCTGCGTGTCCTGTAGAGGGAAGTGAGGGGCAGATGGGACTCATCCACCTGGGAAAGTTGCCCTCTAGGAGAAGGAAAACTCTGATCTTAAACCTCTGCTGCCTTGCGGGATATTTTCAGCAGAAGAAAAGGCATTACACAATAAACCCTCCACAAATCCAGAGCGGAGTCCCTAAGACAGTGGGGTGGCTCCTTGTACACAGAGGCGTAGGAAGGTCAGGTGATACCCGGTGCGGAAAATTTCTTGTCACCCCCCCCCCACACACATTGATTTTTTTCTTACAAAGGAATGTGGATTCTGGGCCTCTGATAACAAGTAGGCGACTATGGACAGATACTTAAATCTACAGGATGGATTGTGTTTTGGCTTGTGTTATTTTATTTATATTTATTGTTTATTTATTTAATAAAAATTATTTAAACAAAAAACACCACAGCAGTAAAATCAAGAAAAATTAACAATCCTACTTTAAAACATACAAAAGCTAAAATATTAAGATTAAAATTACTTCAACTTCCTAAGCATCTAGGTATGCTTGCCTAAAGAAGAATGCTTTTAGCAGGTGCCCGAAAAGAGTCTAGCAAAGGCACGTGCTTTGCTGCAATAGGCGGGGAGTTCCAAAGTGCAGGTGCTGTCACAGGAAACAATGCAGCACAGATATAATGTGGAACCTGTAGAAGCGCTTGAAACTACTGAAGGGGAGGTTTTATTTATTGTGATTTCACCATGCTCTGTATTATCTGAAAAGGAAAACATTTATTTAAAAAACAGGACTGCACAGCAGCAATCTAGTCTCATCATGATCAGTGGGACTTATTCCCCAGCCGACGGTGCATAAGATGGGCTGCAATCCTATGCGCCCCTTGGCCACATGAAGATCACTGAGTAACATTGGGAAGGTTAACAAAATAGCTCTGAATAAATAGAGAAAATGACATTTCCACTCAGCCTACATGCCTATGGCAGTTCCCTCATTTATGGAGTGATGGAACCCCACAACGGCTGCCTGTTGAAGCCCCAAGAGAAGTGAGGGGCTGTTTATACACCCAGCCTTTAATGAAGCCATTAGCCCACCGGGGCTCTGATCCATTTGCAGCAGGGACCTTAAAAGACAAATGGTGCATCAACTAAAAATAAGAGCTCTTAATTTTAGATTCCCCCCACCCGCCCGGTTTCTAAGTTTTAATCAGCTTTCCAGACTGCTTGCACCACCCACTGCTCAGCTATCTTGGAAGGCTGGAACAGGAAAACTCAAAACAAAGGGCTTCTCCTTGTCCAATTTCTGCCCCCCTCACTTCTGCCCAATGCCTGCTGGGGATTCATAAAGGACATCCATAAAATGGACAAACATAAACAGAAAGAAGTTGATTAATTGTCCCATTATAAAATCGGTACCCATGTTTATTTATAGGTTCTCAGTCCATTTTCACCCCTGGTTTCTTTCTATCCCATGTTGCTAAGGGATAGATAGATAGAGTCAAAGGAGATGTGATGAGGAATTCTGTGATCCGCCTTTCCATTTTCTTTTCTTTTTTTGGGGGGGGGGCACTGACATTGGGTATAAAAGACCAAGTGTTTGCTTCCTTTGGTCTGCTCCAAATTAACTTCTTCCTGCTTGCTGCTTTTTGCTTCACAGGTGGGTGGCGGAAAGAGATTCAGGGTCCCATGTAGCCAAGGTGTGAAGACTCAGCAGGACTTTTCTGTACTCAGGCCAACAGGGAGCAAAAGCAGGACTTATGCAATGAAATGAAATTACATGCGAATGGAGTTGATTTACATAACATCGTCAAAAATATCACCTTTTCTTGGCAAAGTATTTGATTTTTAAAAGCACAGTGTTCCCAACCAAGTTTGGGATTCACATCACTGGGATAGCGCATGTTTAGGTGTGGGTGTGTTTTAGGGGTGGCAAATTACATGGCTGCCAGCCTATCTACTATATATTTTGGGAAGTGGGTTGTCTGTCCATTCCCTGGCGTAGTGTGGGGGGCCGTTGTCCCGGGTGCACACGGCTGGGTGAGTTCGGAGGGTGACGAGCATCACCCTCTATGATCCACCTAGCATGTGAATGCCCACCCATCGGCACGAGCAGGGGCGGTGGCAGTGTTGCCATCCCTCTCCTTGGTAACACCACGCAAGGGTGCTGTCAAGGCAGCATACTCGTGCCTGGCCAGGTCAGGTGCAACAGGCTTCCTCCACACCACACACCCCTGGGGGGGGCACCTTGTATGCCCACCCCAGGCGGCAGGAGTATATGCTTCGCCACTGTTTCGGTTTGGCTTCTATAGATTTGGATGCCTCTGGAGAGATGATTAGCAAACTTGGCACCAGGGTTCCCAGACATCGTTGCTGTTTGGACACTGGGTGCCATTTTGAATCAATACAGCAGGCAGAAGCATCACTTTGGCATGACTTTGTCTATTTTTTGACATAGTTTCAGCCACCTCTCGAGATATTGCCAAACTTGGCACAAAGTCTCTTGGTGTGGGGTGGTTGTCAATGTTTGGACTGGTCACCATTTTGAATCCAGATGGTGAACCAAAACTCAACTTCTAGAGGGAACGACCTGTGCAGCTTCTGAGGTCAGATAAAATGTCTCTGTGGATTCTTCCGAAGCTCCCCAGTGCTCCTATATCACTCAGGGAAACTGTGTAAGTCAGGAATGGGGATGTTGCTGCAGTCCAGCTCCCATTATTCCTGACCAGACTGTCTGTGGCTGATGGGAGTTGGCCTCCAACAACATCTGATGCCAGTTTTGGAGGCTGCTTTGAGTAGAGCATTTGATTTTGCCAGTGGCCCTGAGGTGTCATGCTGGAAGAGTGCAACATCCTGGGGAAATCATATGGCAGCTGACGGGAATAGCTGCTGGAAACTGCTCTGCTGCTACAGAGTGGTGTAGCGGTTAAGAGGGGTGGACTCGTAATCTGGGGAACCGGGTTCGCGTCTCCGCTCCTCCACATGCAGCTGCTGGGTGACCTTGGGCTAGTCACACTTCTCTGAAGTCTCTCAGCCCCACTCACCTCACAGAGTGTTTGTTGTGGGGGAGGAAGGGAAAGGAGAATGTTAGCCGCTTTGAGACTCCTTCAGGTAGTGAAAAGCGGGATATCAAATCCAAAACTCTTCTCTTCTTCTACAAACAGCAGCAGCAGAACTACCCAAAAAAGAATGAAAACAAATGTAAGGCACTAGTCTAAATGAATGGGGAACAGAACCAATGGGCTTGCAAAGAATGAATAATGGAAGATGCCTTTGTGATGAAAATGAATGGGAGAATGAAATTAGGGGATGTCAAACAGCTAACACACCATGCATGCAAAAGGATGGGCCTGGAGAAACCTTTTTAGAACGAGTGCCAAATTCCCCCATAGGCTACCTTCTGGGGGCCGCATGGCCAGAGGTAAATGGCATTCCAGCCATGCAAAAGTCTCTCTGTTTGGAAACCTTTTCCTCCCCCTCCCTCTCTCTCTGACACACAAACACACACACACAAACACTCATCCAGGGAAGCAAGAGGCATCATCACAGTTTGGAGACAAAGAACCAGTTGTGGTGCTGTGCTTAGACTCCTGGGCCAGGTTCTGCGAGACCCCCTGCAAATCTTCACTCAGCCTCGGAGCTCGCTGGGTAGCCCTGGGTCACTGTCACAGATTTGCATCTGAACCTATCTCCCGAGTAAATTCGTGAGGATCGGTTCAGTGTTTCAGAAAGCCCTGTTTGCACAGTAAATAGTCTAAAACACTTGGAAAATCATAGAAAATAGCTGGTTTCACCGATTCTCCTCATTCTACTGCTGATTTGTACCTTTGGTCAAGGGCTTAGAAAACACTCGGTCCCCGCCATAATCCCTTAAGCGGGAGGTCACGTATGCACAGAGAGGTACCCCAAGAGACAATCACTGGGCAACTGCTTTCCTCCGGACCCACCCAGGTGACAGACTATGCAAACCAAAGTTCTATTGTTCTTTTCCACTGGATACTTGGGGTGTACCTCCGATGCTTATCTTGCATTTGCATTTCACCCCAGGGCATTCCTTCCTTGTTAATCTTGTACAACCCTCCCCTTGTCTGATGTAGCAATGATGTAGTGATGATGCCTAACAAATTGTATGCCAGGAAGGGATCGAAGTCTTTAAAAGTTCTTGTCACCCCATCCTCTGGGTTCAATCTTGTCTTGAACCTGTTGCGCAATAAACTTTGAGCTATTTTGCACCAGTTGGTGGTTGGACTCCTTCCTTTATTCCGCAGGGACCCACGGGTTCTACCCGACGAGCTGGGTGACTGAGCAGCATCACACCTAGATTTTTCTGTAACAGGGCATAGCCTGGAGATAAGGGCTGTGGCCTGGGGGGAGTCCAGAGGATCACAGTCTGTGGCCTGCAGGGCCTATGGTTCCCTTCCCCTACATCTGTTTCCAGATCCAAGGGATGTACTGATCACAATTAGGTTGTGAATATGTCCCTCTCTCAATCCTGCTAGCCTCCCCAGGCAGATGGCCACTGGGAAATCCTCTTGGTGAATTTTGCCTCCCCCCCCCACCTGCTGCTCCATTGCCAAGCAGTTAACAAGGTAACAAAAGATAAGCATTGTTGCTGAGAGCTGACACAGACATGTGGAATGATGGAGGAGACATGGATGAGAGCAGATCCATATTCTGCCAAATAACCTTCCAGACATTGTCTGTTCCCTTTTTCTTTTTCCTTTTGCTGTTGCTGGTGTTTTCTGGGTTTGTTTTGCTCCTTCCTTTTAAGAGAAGCACCCTGAGCAGAATAGCATAAAAATTCATTGGCAAGAGGTGTGAGTGTGGAGGAAACAAGCTGCAGAACTTATTTTTTGCAGTCAAAAAGAGAAAGAAAAAAATCCAAGGCAGGTGGACTAACAATAAGGTGTTGCAATCCTGTTTTAGAAATTGTCCCAGATGCAGAAAAGCAAAATCATACAATGGGTGACTCCATGTGGCTGTGAGAGATGGGGAATCTCAGAATCAGGGAAGAAATGTAGCCCTCCAGGCTTCTTTCTCTGGTACTTGGGACTTTCTCCAGGTCAGGCCCCTGGTTCAGCCACAACCCTTGCCCATCCTGCTTGCACCTTCCCTGAGTGTTTTTGCCTGGCTGGAATGTGCCCTTGCTCTGAGAAGGCTTCCTGCTTGTCCAAATGGAAGGTGGTGGGTGTGCAGAAGCCATTCTACTGTGGAAATATACAATTTATTACCACCACCACCCGGCTCCTCCCACCACTGGCATTCAGCTGCTGGTAGGCTGTCCAGAAGATAATGTGACCCTTGAGCTGAAGCACATTCTCCCGCTGCTGTAACACAGTTACCTGCCTCAAGGAGCTTACAGTTAAAGTGGTGACTGTGGGAAGGGACCATGGTGGAAAGGCACGAGCTCTGTATACAAAAGATCCAAAGCACAACCCCCAGCACCTCCATTTTAAAAGGTCTCTCTCTCTCTCTGGTCCATGGTACCATACAGCAACTTCGAGTCAGACAGCCCCAGGCTAGATGGATGGATGGTCAGGCCCTGCGTAAGACTCTGTGAGGCAGGGGAGTAGCAAGGGGGGGCGAGGGGGCGGGCCGCCCCATGTTCCATAATTATCAAGAAACAATTTTGGGGGGGGGGTTGAATTTTTTTTTGAAAATGCCTGCTCCAAAGGTCTTATCTTACTATACTAGGGATTATATAGCTATATATGAAATTTCATGCATATCGGTTAATATCTTGACCCTCCTCCACCAAAATAGCTGTTCACTTGGCTGTTTTCCTATGTCATGAAGGCTGAAATTTCAGTTCAGAGAACACTTACTGTTCCCAACCCTAACCCTGTGGAAAGCCATCTAATTAGACTTTAATTTGATTTTGAGATGTTTTTAGGAGGTAATTTAATTATTGTTTGATTTTATACCAATGTTATGTATCTGATGTTAGCCACCCTGAGCCCGACTTTGGCCGGGGAGGGTGGGATATAAATAAAAGTTTTTTATTATTATTACTTGTTATTATTCCTTTGTAAGAAAATATGAAATAACGTAAAACCATTTTTGCGGGGGGGGGATTGACAATAAATTTTCCGCACCGGATACCACCTGACCTTCCCATGCCTTGGGGGGGGGCAATTTTTTTTTTGCCCCCGGGTACCAATTTACCTTGCTACGCCCCTGCTGTGAGGTGAGGGAGACAGAAAGGAAGGCCTTGAAAAAGAAGCAAAAGAGGAAGAAAGCAAACCATGGAGTCAGCAAGGAGGATTTTGAGGGGACAGAATGGAGAGGAAGAAACATTTGCTCTATTTATTTAGTATGTATCTCTGGGATTCCTTACCCACCCCTTCACCATAACGTACCAGGGCAGAGTATTTCAAGAAAACAATGCTGCCATTTAAGATCAAATAAAAGAAGTGTTTAATGCAACACCCCAAAACCACCCTAATTGCAAACAGATAATAATGCTATGCCTTAAACCTAATTTTTATTTAGCAGGATAATGAGCTTGCTGCTCCTCTCTCATGCCTCAGCCTTCAGCGCGCTTCCAGCTTCCACTAATATGCTTGTAAAGGAGAAAATGAAAGTGGTGGAGGGGCCAAGCTGAGATTTCCCCCTCAGGCTCCTGGAAAGGCAGCCTCTTCCGTCTCGCGGTCGGCCTGCGTGAGCAGCAGAGTGGAAAGGCACTCGGCTTGGCAGGCTCTGCCCTGTGCCAAGGCTTGAGAGTCTGTAGCTCACAGGCCTTAATTCTCATCAGACAAGTCCTCTGGAAATGATTTCCCCACAGTCCTCTCTCCTGCCCCGCACCACACTCTGTGTGTGTGTGTGTGTGTGTGTGTGTGTGTGTGTGTGGTGGAAAGGATCTGAAAGGGGAGAAACGTAGGAGGCTGCCGTCTACTAAGTGGGACCATTGCTCCCTCAAGATCAATGATGTCTACACTGACAGGTAGCAGCATTCCAGATTCCAGAAAGGGAGTCTTTCCCAGTCCTTTTGTGGAGATGCCGGGAATAAACCTGGGACCTTCTGTATGCTAAAGAGAAGCTCTGCCATGGAGCTACCATTCTTCTCCAGGATGGAGGGAGAGGGAACTTAGTTCTTCTTCTGTGTCCTGCCTTTGAGAATCAACTGGGGCAACCCCCAGAGCTCACTGTAATGCATGTCACAGGTAGAACCAGTGGGTTTTTTTCTGGGGGGACGCAGGGGTACTCATACCCCTAAACATTTTGTGAATCTAAGTTTGGCCCCATGGAGGGTCAGTATTTCAATATGAGTCGGAAAATGAGAGTACCCCTAAACAATTTTTTTTAAAAAAAGCACTGTGTAGAACAGCAGATTTAGAGCAGCGGTGGCATCTCAAGGGAAATTGAGGCCCACCATTTAATGCCACTTTATATCTTTCCTGACCCCCTCCTTAATTAAGTTTTTAAAAGAAAACAACTCAAGACTGTTGCTCCCCCCCCACCCAAAGACACCCAACACCCTTTCAATCTGTTGCATATTGCTGCCATTGAACAGACCCAGGATCTGTTTATCTTACTGCCCGTCACTGTGCTTTATACAGATGAGATTCGTGTTTCTCTATTGTTAGCCACCTTGGGAATCCAGGTGATTAAAAGGTGGGATAACAATATTTTAAATTCTCTAGGCACATGATTGGCATCTTGACTGATTTTCCCACTGAAGAATGAATCCCACTGCTAAATAGATAAATCATAGAATTGTAGAGGTGGGACCCCGAGGGTCATCCAGCCCAACCCCCTGCAATGCAGGAATCTCAGCTGAAGCACCCAGGGCAGGTGGCCTCCCAACCTCCAGGGAAGGAGAGCCCACCACCTCCTGAGGGAGGCAGTTCCACTGTCAGGAGGCTCTTCCTGATATTTTGTCAGAATCTCCTTTCTTGTAACTTGAAGCCATTGCCTTGAGCCCTCCCCTCCAGAGCAGGAGAAAACAAGATTGCTCCATCTTTAGGGAAGTTTTTAATGTTTGATGTTTTATCGTATTTTTAATACTTTGTTGGAAGCCGCCCAGGGTGACTGGTGAAACCCAGCCAGATGGGCTGGGTATATTATTATTATTATTATTATTATTATTATTATCATCATCATTATTATCTTCCACATGACAGTCCTTGAGATATTTGAAGACGGCTATTATATTTTCTGGAAAGAAATTTTTATTTTGTTTTGACTATGGCAGACCAACACGGCTACCCACCTGTAACTGGAATTATATTTTCTTTCAGTCTCCTCTTTTTCAAGCTAAACATACCCAGCTCCTTCAACTGCTCCTCATAAGACTTGTTTCCAGACCCTTGATCATTTCATTCACCCTCCTCTGCATACCTTCCAGCTTGTCAACATCCTCCTTCGATTGTGGTGCCCAGAACTGGACACTGGACTCCAGGTGTGCTCTGACCAAGGCAGAAGAGTGTGGTACTATTACTTCCCTTGTCTGGACACTAGGCATCTGTGGCTGCCGCCTTCAATAGCATTGGCTTTTTTTGCTGCTGCATCACACTATGGACTCACTTTAAACTTGTGGTCTACTTCTGCAAAAGAAAGCTGCTACTTTTTGGTGCTTTTGAACAGGCAAAGTCACATGGAGAGAGTGGCAGTCCTCACCCATGCTGTCTCACACTAGGGCTGGGGAAGAAATTCAGCATGATTTGCATGTAAATATGAACTTACCTAATTTGCATTCCCCAAAACAATTATGGGGAGGCCTGCTGAGGTCAAATGGGATCTTCTAGATCAAACTATGTCTGTCAACTAGAAGTTCCTCACTGTTGATCAAGAGGGTTACTAGGAGGTCTCACCATCCCTGGGATCCATCTTCACTGATGATAGGTTGAGGGTATTGTGATGGTCTTGTAGCGGGGGGGGGGGTATGTTTTAGCTTATAGGCTGGATTTATTATTGCTGGTTTTATTACTGTGTTGTGAGTTTCATGGGAAGTTTTGTGTAATATTCTTTTTGATTGTTAACTGTTATTATAAAAGCCACCTTGAGTGAGTTTTCCTCACAAAGGGGGCTGTAAATATTTTAAATAAATAAATGGCTCTTGCAAGAACATGCAAAAGATCAGGCAAGATATGTCATCAAAGTGGTTGACTAGGGAGGTGTGATTATTATTAACTCTAAGGAACTAGGAAAGTAATAACAATGGAAGAAATATAAGAACCATTAAAAAAAAGTTGATTGTACAAAGAATAACCTACTTGTGCAGAACAACTGTTATAAATAGTGCCAAGTCACTAACTGATGTAATGAACTAATGTTTACGTACTGGAAACATCCAAAAATCCTGGAAGACAGCCAGTATTGTGGTAATAGCAAAGGCGAACAAAAGATCCATCAATTGCCTTTTCTTACAGGACTTGTATCATTATTGAACAAGGCTTGTAAAATATTTACTGCAATTTTCGCAACAAGACTAAACAAAGTGCCTCCTAATTATATAGACAAAGATCAGGCCTGTATCTTACCCCATCAAAAAATGCAGGACATTATTAGAGAAATCATCAACCTTTTGAGTCATGAGTTGTAATAAAACTAAAAACAGAAGTATCCGTTCTGTTTTCTGATGCCAAAACATTTCCCAACAATGCAGAATAACAAGCCCTGCATGAAGCTGGGCAATCCAGTCCTTTGGTCCAGTTAAGACGACTGATCCTCAGCCATAGTTTTTCCCCATACAAGTGGTGGACAGCCTTTGCTGCCCCTGCTTGATTGCAAAAAAGCATCAACCGCAAACTCAAAGCAGTTTACAAAAAAGACAAAACCATAAAATCATCAATAAGTACAAATAACGCCAATCATTTAAGGCTTTCAAAAAGTTAAAATAACAATAAACTAAAAACAGATTGAAACTTGGATTTGGAGAATGCAAAAAACCTCAGCTTAAGGCTTTTGCAATGTTCAGAACTTTTAAACCAAGCTGGATGTTGAATTCTGGAGAACTCCAAGGCTTGCATGCTAGTTTGAGACATTTTGGTTGGACCTAATATGAATATTCCCAAACTGTGGAATTTGGATTTCTTCTAATGGACCAACACAGCTTCCTTTCTTTTCTGGGTTCCTATTGACAAGAGAAAGACAGGTTGCATAAGCTACACACAAACCACCTGACGATGCAGTGTGGCAGCCCACAGAAATGGGCATGACAACCTTATTACTCTCAAAGAGCTTCCATGGCTCTGGAAGCTGCAGCACAGAACAAAGCAATAGGCACTGGAAGCTGGTCCACTAGGGCAAATGGGGCACTTCTCCATCAACCTTCAGCTCCCACCTTCCTGCTTCCATGTTGCCCATGTAGAACTCAGTAGGGAAGAGGTAGAAGACAAAATGAAAATTAGTTGGCTCTGCCTGTCATCAGCTCTGGCTCCACCTACTGTTGGCCTCCTGCTTGATGCTCTACCATAATGCACTTTCTTTGCCACAATCTCTCATGAAAAAATGGGACGTCCTGTTTTTTCTGGGACACTTGGTGGGTGTGGTATCCTTGCAGCACACAAACAAGCACACAAACCAACCAGCCATGGAATTGGTTCCCACATGAGGCAGAAACATGGATAGCTTAAAAAAGAGGATTAGACAAATTCAAGGAGGAGCGGGATATCACTGGCTTCTAGGCACAATGGCCGGATTCTCCCTCCACTCCCAGATGCATTATGATTCCAAATAGGAGTGCCAGCTTGGCCCTGCGACTGTGGGTGCCCAGGGCCTTGGGTGCTGTGCAGTGTGCGATATTTGTGGGTGCTTGGGCACCCAGGGCCCCAGGGAGTTGACACCTCTGATTCTGCATACCAGTTGCTGGGAATCCCAAGTGGGGAGAGTTGAGTTGTGCTTAGCTCCTGCTTAAGGGTTTCCCACAAGAGCATCAGTCAGCCTCTTCTTCTGTTTTTATATGAAGAGCAGCCCAAAGGCCCATCTAATCTAGCACCCTGTTTGGCTGCACACTCATTCTGGGACACCCGGCAATGTCTACAAAAAGGAAGGAAGAACCAGAGGCAGCCACCTTTTCCTGCTACCCCATCCCTGCTACAATGAGTGGACCAGCCCACCCCTCTGCTGCTGTGCTCTGCTCTGCTATTGTTTCATTTTTAATTAATGAAAAGGAGAGCTAATCATTGAATTAAACTTCTCATTACTTGAACTGAATACCCGTTAAGCAAATTTAATTACTGTACGGATTGGGCCTCTCCCTGCCTGTTTCATTAGCTGTTGATAGAGACTGAAAGGGGGGGTTGGATAGTAGAAGAGAATAATAATTGAGAAAGAGTGAGGGGGGAATGATTGATTGTGTGGAAACCACAAAGCTCTGAGGTTTGTTTAGAGCTAGGAAAACCAGTTTAAGGAGCAGGGCCTCCCCACCCAGCTTGAAGAGCCAAGGAAGGATGCTCTCTGCTCTACACTCTCCTGCCTTCTCCTAGCAGACAAGGCTCAGCTGTGCAAGATCTCATCGTGTCATCCTGTTTCCCCTCAGCCAAAGCCCCGTTTGCTTCTCCAGACTAACCAGTTGCAACAAAGAAGCGTTGCCAATGTTTGCCATTGCCGTATGGGGTTGCCAATTCACCATATTCTGCTTCTCCATATTTCCACAACAGTCCACCAATTTTGCTGAAATTCATGGAAATTCACCAGCATCTTACTGCAAATTTATCCTAATATGTACGGTATATAACTGTATGCAATTTCTTCCTGATATAGGCATTTCCACAAAGCGCTCCTCTAGTATAAAGTGGATTTACATTTTCTTTTCACCAATATATCTTTGTGCCTATTTTACCCTAGTGTATGCATTTTGGGTACATATTAGTTGCCTGGAGAACTGCATTGCAAAATTTGACGAAGTGCAATTTTCAAAGGCCAGTGGCAGTTTGGTTCACGTTATTGCTTCAGAAAGTGAAAATTGGGTCCATTTGCCTTTACATGAGAACTGAATTGCATTTCTCCACTCTCCCTGCTTGGGACTGTCCCAGGGTCTGCCCCTTGCTGGCCCGGCTCTGCACTCTCCTCGAGTGCTTTTGCTTGGCTGGAATATATCTCTGAACTGTGAAAATGCACCTTTCCAGTGTGGTGTAGAGGCTGGACTAGGACCTGGGAGACCAGCGTTCATATCCCCACTCAGTCATGAAGCTGACTGGGTGAGCTTGGGGGTCCGTCACTGCCTCTCAGTCCAGCCTACCTCATAGGGTTGTTGTGGGGGTGAAATGAGGAAGGGGAGAATCATGTATGTCACCTTGAACTCCTTGGATGAAAATATGGTATATCAATGCAATCATGCTTCCCAGGTCTGCAGTCTCCTGCAGAAAGGTTAGAGCCACATCCACTGCTCTGCCCCCCTTTGACCCCCTAGGTAAAGGTAAAGGGACCCCTGACCATTAGGTCCAGTCGTGTCCGACTCTGGGGTTGCGGCACTCATCTTGCGTTACTGGCCGAGGGAGCCAGCGTACAGCTTCCGTGTCATGTGGCCAGCATGACAAAGCCACTTCTGGTGAACCAGAGCAGTGCACGGACCCCCTAACCACACCCACATTGACCTGTGTCTCCACCCACTGGGGGCACACGATCCCTGGAAGGTTCCCCGCGAGGGAATGCAGACTTCAGGCTTGTAAAGTTCCCTCACCCAGTCCTGCAAAGATAGTAGTAATGAGAGTAGCATCATTATGAGTCCTTACTGTGTCACCTCTGAACATTGTGGATGCAACACGGAAAATGCAAAAAAGCCATCTTTAAGCTGAATGTGTGCTCTGTTGAATGTGACTCTTTAATTTGGCTTGTAGACACAGGAGATTCAAGTACCCATTCAGGATCACTGCTGAAAACACGTCCCTCCCACTCTAGCTCTGTTCTTCACTTTTGTTCACCTGCTCTCATTAAAAAAGGCAGCACCTCTGATGCCAAAGGCTGATCTGGGGGCGGTGGGGACACACAGAGGTAGAGCTTTAATATTCAAGAGGCTCAGGTGTGGTGGAGCTGGCTGTTAATGAAAGCAAATGGCATGCTTCTTTTAAAGAAGAAGCAAATCAAGGATGCCCTATTGTGTACTTAGGACAATAAGCAGAGCCTTGCTGGGTTAGAATGAAAATCAAGCACTTTGTGGTGGTGAAATTCAAAACAGGGGTACTTGGCTAGGCAAACATCCCTGCTTAATTTTTTGCACCATCACCTCTCGTTCCTGAGCAACACTGAGAGAGTCGGAGTGCAGGGAAGGCCTTTAATCTGCACCTAGATGGGGGCAGCACCTGGGCTATGGGCAACAGACCTCTGCTGCATCTGAGGCAAAGAAAGGGCAGAGCTGCAGGCCTATTAACGTTTGCTCCATCTTCAGTGGGACATCTCTTAGCTCTTCACTGCCCTCCCCTAGTGCCCATGGAAGAAGCAGTGTGGATGCAGCTGGAAGGGCTGTGCACGGCATCTGGTCAAATGCCAGATACTGACCAGAGTTGGGCTGACTTGGGCTGACTCAGAATTCAGCTAGATTGGGTTGAGGCAGCCTCAGATCACCCCAGGTCAGACCAGCTGTCAGAAGGTGGGTGCTCTGGTGGCAAGTAGGGAGAGAAGGAGGCATGGGGCATGTGCACCTTCTCCTTCCAATTAGCCACATGTTTAATTAGGGTTTAAAGCCTGGATCAAGCATATCGTTGGATTGCGAGTGGGGTGGGAGAAGGAAAGGCACATCTTCTCCCCCCAAAAAACCTGAAAGACTGTGCAAGGCCCCCAACACTTGGATCCAGGTCACATCTACCTTGGATCTTTCCAGATTGGATTGGGGCCATTCCAGAGTACCAGACTCCAGAGTGGATTGGGAAACCCATGCACAGTCCTAGTAAGTGAACACTTTGGGGACCAACAGGCATTCAAGCCACGGGCCTCTGACTGGCCTTGATGGGGGGGCTTGGTGGCAAGAGCAGGACTGTGTAGGAATGGCAGCACAAAAGGGAAGCACTGAGGAGCACTTTGAGGCCCCTTTGTGGAGAAAGAGGAGTCCCGGGCCTCTCCTAAGGGGTGGAAAAGGGACTCCCAAGACTCACTCACACATGACACTAAACGGGGTGTGTGTGTGTGGAGAGACTGCCTCTGCACATGCACAAGTGCTTGTGGGAAAGAGCTCACACTGGCTGATGTGTGCAGCTCAACTCTTGTGCATGCAGGTACAGAGGTTGTACGCTCATTAAATGTACATTAAATCCCTAATGCATACCCCTCAACTGCCCCAATTTTGCCAAGATGGTCCCGGAACTGGTAAAGCCATTATGATTTCTGACTTGAAATCAGGGCATCCTGATACTCTCCAACATTTCTCAGATGACAATAGGGATACCCAGAGGTAGCATTATTATCAATTTACGATGGGGTGGATATGGCAGGCTATGAAGGACTTGCTCACAAATGTATTGACAGCTGCACAAATTACTATAGCTAGGAAGTGGAAGGGGCAAGCAGAATATAAAATGGAAGAATGGTATAAAGAGGTGTGGGATATAGCTATTAATGATAAATTAACATGTGCCATTAAGGTAAGACAGGGAATATGCAGGAGAAATGATTTTGAGGAGATGTGGAGGGTGTTTGTAGAATTTGTACTGTTAAAATGGAAAGGGGTCAAACCATCGCAAGAGGTGTTGAAATTTTGGGAGGCTGGATAGTTACAATGGAATGGTATTGGTGGTGGGGTGCATATTTTTATTCTTATTTATTTATGATTATTACAGTGCTACCTCGGGTTACGAACTTCATTTGTTCCGGAGGTCTGTTCTTAACCTGAAACCTTTCTTAACCTGAGGCGCGCTTTCGCTAATGGGGCCTCCTGCTGCCGCCGTGTGATTTCCATTCTCATCCTGGGGCAAAGTTCTCAACCCCAGGTACTACTTCCGTGTTAGTGGAGTTTGTAACCCGAAGCGTTTGTAACCCGAGGTACCACTGTACGTTGTCAAAAAAGAAAAAAAGAAAATAGAGACGTCCCGTTCCATAATGATAATTTTACTATTTATACCCCACACATCTTATTGGGTTGCGCCAGCACTCTGGGCTGCTTCCAACATGTATAAAAGGTAAAGGGACCCCTGACCATCAGGTCCAGTCGTGTCCGACTCTGGGGTTGCGGCGCTCATCTCGCTCTATAGGCCGAGGGAGCCAGCGTTTGTCCGCAGACAGCTTCCGGGTCATGTGGCCAGCATGACAAAGCCGCTTCTGGCGAACCAGAGCAGCACACGGAAACGCCGTTTACCTTCCCGCCAGGAGCGGTCCCTATTTATCTACTTGCACTTTGACGTGCTTTCGAACTGCTAGGTGGGCAGGAGCTGGGACCGAGCAACGGGAGCTCACCCCGTGGCAGGGATTCGAACCGCCAACCTTCTGATCAGCAAGCCCTAGACTCTGTGGTTTAACCCACAGCGCCACCTGGGTCCCTTCCAACATGTATAAAAACATAATAAAACATTAAACATTTTTTTAAAAAAACTTCCCTATACAGGATTGCCTTCAGATGGCTCAGGGGTCAGATAACTCCACACCCTCCAACATTTCTCCAGTGAAAATTGGGTCATCCTATGGAAAAATGGGACATTCCAGGATCAAATCAGAAACTTAGATGGCTTCTCTAAATCAGGGATGTCTCTGGAAAATAGGGAGCCTGGGAGGGTCTGGAGGATGTCATTCATTCACCAGGGCACCACTGGGAGCCAGAGCCAGAGCAGCAGCGGGTGAGTCTTGAGTGCTAGCAGGTTGAGGGAGAGGGTGGAGGAGATGGGAGGAACGACTGGTGCTCAGTGCTAGGGTCCTGCCCAGTAACTTGTGATGTAATGAAAATGTGGCAGTAGTGCCTCTGAGCATGTACAGAGTTTGTGCATGTGTATTTCTGCCCCTGGCTTTCCCCCCAGTCAAAAACACCTTGCAGTCATCAGATGAAAATGTGAGGATTTTTTTCCAGATGGGGAGAGGTGGCCTAGCAGATGTTGGCTGGCTAGTATCACTTGGGACTTTTAAAATATCCATTTTGGAGAGTCAAGGAGCCATTGAGGGATGGCATGTTTTCCAGGGTGAGTTCCAGGATGCTTGTCCATCCTTACCAGCAGCCTATGTCCTGCAGTCATTGGCTAGGGAGCACCCAAGCAGAGTATGGCCTCTCAGCCTGGACTTTCTACTTAGCTATTGTGGCTGGTTGGCCAAGTAGCTCAGGTGCAGGAAAGCCTTTTCTGCCTGAGGGCCACATTACTTTCTGGGCACCTGCCAGTGGTGGGTGGGGACAGAGGCAGAAGTGGATGAAGTGAAGGATGTGAATGACACCTTTCTACAGCAGTTTCTACACTCCTAGCCAAGGAGGGTGCCAAGCAGGGCTGGTGAAGGGTGTGACCTCGGGAAAGAGGGTGGTGGTGAGGGCATGGGAAGTCCCAAGGGCCCCGGAGGGCTGTATTTTGGGTTGAGGTGCCACACTCCTGAAGTGGGAATTTTCTTCAGTGGCCTGACTACTCAACATGGCAGTGAGGATGCAAGTCTGAGGCACCAGCTATGAGGATTTGTAGCAGTTAAAAGAGGCCAAGCCATTTTGCCATGGTTTCTTTAAGCCCAAGCTATTTTGTCTCTGCCTGCAGGGAACCTCCCCAGTTCTAATCCCAACAACTCTTTGAAACCAGAGCCACAGTGATGAGACTGTAAGCTGCAAACAGCAGAGTCTCTCTCTGCTTTATCCAAGCTTTTTTTTTATGCAGCGGGTTGCAGTCCTGCCATCAGAGCAAAGTGAGATTGTACAGAGGAGATTACTGTTCCTTTTCTCCACCCCAACTTCATGTTCAGAGAAGGGAAAGAAAGTGTGTGTGTGTGTATGTGTGAGAGAGAAAATGAGTGATGTAGAAAGGTCATATTGAAGCCTAGGCTCCGCTTAATGCGATTTGGAAGCATTAGGAGCAGGGGGGATACTTTAAAAATAAAATAAAATTCTGTGATAACTTAGAAATTGACTTTTAAGGAAGGATGTGACTCTTTTGAAGCTGTGGCAGTAGTATGGGAGCCCTGCTTGTAAGCTGTGCTCCTGTCTGCAGGGAGAAAGAAATGTCTATATCTTTCATGTCAGAGCCCCTCACAAGGCAGTGATATAAGGATGTTTCATGATTCGTTTGGCCCAGGTTCTTTAAGCTCATTTGCACCCATTTAAAAAAAAATCCCCTGCATTTATTTTAACCTTTCTTCATCAATTAAGGAGAAAATAAATTGGATTCAAAAATATCAATAGGGAGAGAACATTTAGGAGGCATTCCCATGAATGGAGTATAGGGCTTTTGTCATCCTTACTTACTTCCAATGTGGCTAAAGGGCATTTGTGAGTCTCTTTGCTTTCCTTCTGCAGATCATCTCCCCAGTGCAGTGCACTCTCTGCAGCCTCCCTAGGTGCCCATGCTTCAGTCAAAGCCCAGAAGAAGGACATCGTGAGATAACACCTCTGGTGGCTGGTGCCCATTTGGATTGGTAGAGCAAAAGGCAGGGAGACAAACAGCAGGTGGAGCCAGTGACAGGGAGAGCCAACTGATGCTAGTTTGGCTTCCTCCTCTTCCTTTTTGAATTCTCAATACTGAGACTAAGGGGAGGAAGTGGACAGGCAATGCAAGCCTCTGAAGTGGGTGCAAGGAAGGAAGGCGGCCGAATGGGAGTCAACCTCCACTGGGTAACTCAGATCAGGAAATGTAGACATCCAGGGAAGCTGCAGAGTGCTGGGGAAATACTTCAGGCAAAGCAACACACACAGGTGCCTTGGCCACTTTGCTGAAAGGAAAAAAGGAAAAGGAAAGCTCAAAACTCCACAAAGGCTAAATTCCAATGAAATTCTCGAGTGTCCCAAAAAGGAAGCAGCGAAATGGAAGCATCTCTTTCAGGAAAAGAAAACTTCTGCGAAATAGGCAGAGATATTTTGGCACAGCAGCAATATCCCGAACTAAGGCAGAGATCAGGACAAAAATGATCCTTTGGTTTTCATGCTACCTTCAATTATGCAATGCAGTTCTCCCCTCCCCCCAAAAAAATGTACCAAAGCACAGCTAAAAATACATATTGTGGGTTAAACAGCTGCAAAAACATGTCTTTGGGATATTAATGCATATTTAAATATTTGCTGGGAAACACATTGAAAAATTACACACACACACACACACACACACACTGCTGCAGAAACTGAATAGAATATACTTACAATGAACCCTAAAATAGGGTCTATTCCTGGTGTGTGGGGGTTTTTTTTGGGGGGGGAGGGATATTGCATCTTTAGTTCCTTCACAGTCTCATCCCTGGGAAAAACACTGTCTGCCTCCCTAAAGAACAGTAGCAATGAGGTCCCTGCTCATGAGGGTGTAGGAAAGTACACCTGGGAGCAATATTATAATGAGCGACACTATCAGTTCTCATTCCCCACCCACCCCCACCCCGGGAGTTAGGTAAAGGTAAAGGTACCACTGACCGTTAGGTCCGGTTGTGGACGACTCTGGGACTGCGACGCTCATCTCACTCTATAGGCAAGGGAGCCGGTGTTTGTCCGCAGACGGCTTCCGGGTCACGTGGTGAGCATGTGGTGAACCAGAGCAGCACACGGAAATTCCGTTAGCGCAGTGATATTATCCTCTGTTTCATATGGTGGTAAATGAAAGAACAGAGGTTAAGCAATTTGCCCAAGGTTGGCGAGTTAATCAGGGTGCCATCCTGCATCGAGTCACCTGCGCATTAACCACCTGCTCAGCCAACGATGAGAAAGGTGGTCGTTTTCCTCTCACTAAACACTCCTCTCCAAAGAGGCCACCTACTAGTTTTGTTATTTCCCTTGTTGCGCTCATTGAAATGGAATAAACAGTCTCTGAAAGAAAGCTAGCTTTTCTTCTTCTTCTTCTTCTTCTTCTTCTTCTTCTTCTTCTTCTTCTTCTTCTTCTTCTTCTTCTTCTTCTTCTTTTTTAATAAAAGAAACATATTTAAATACATTAACAGCAGGTAGTGATTTGTACTGTTTGTCCTCCAGTTGGTGGGGGTCAGGGTGGGGCACCTGAGCTACTCCAGGTGCTTCTTGTGGCTCTGCTGTCATGTCCAGATTTTTCTCCCCTCTGGACCCCCTTGAAGAAGGGCTCTGGAGGACTCCGAAGTTTGTTTACTACTTTGGGATATTACAGATGGTCGGAATAAAGGATCCCACGGTGACTTTCAGATTTCCTGCTCACCTTTGTGCATCAACACCACCACGCAAGCTCTTTGTCTGCTTGTGGCTGGCACAGGTATAGGCAAAATAAGGGGGGGCAGTGAAGTGCTGTTTTCTTAGGAGAGGAATGTGTATTGCATTTCTAAAGAGAATGAGTATTGGAAAGCTTTCCACCTTTTTCATCCTATGCAGAGGTTGATGGCTTGCTAAATAAATGTTTCTTTCTCTCAGGGTTACAAAGCAATTAACTTGCATGGGAAAGTTTGCATAGACTTAAGAGAGAGTCAATTGTTTTGCTAATTCCTTTGCTGATAAGGAACTTCCTTGCCAGAGGTAAAAGCTGCCTGCTGATCTGGAGAGTGAAGAGAAGAAGTGGGGGTGGAGGTGGGGAGAAAGCAGGCAGCAACATGGAGGTTAAATTCACAATCTGGTAAAAGGATGCAAATTGAATCCTGTTATGCAAATCTGCAGGCTTTGATTCTGATCACAGAATTTATTTTATGTTATTTCTGTATGATTTTGCTCACTCTCTGCATGAATCCGAACCATGCCACAAAATGTCAGTGGCTAATTTATAGAACCATAAAATTGTAGAGTTGGACAGAATCCCAAGGGTCATCTAGTCCTGAAATGCAGGAATCTCTTCTGAAGCATCCATGACACATGACCATCCAACCACCACTTTAAAAACCCCAATGAAAGAGAGTGCGCCATCTTGCGAAGGAGTTCATTCCACTGTCAAACAGCTCTTGCTATCAGAAAGTTCTTCCTGATGTTGAGTTGGAATCTGCTTGCTTGTAACTGGAGTCTATTGGTTTGAGTCCAGAGCAGGAGAAAACAAGCTTGCTCCATCCTCCATGGGACAGCCCTTTAGATATTCCTTCCCCCTTGGCTCTCCCACCTGTGCCATAGCCCAACCCATTCAGCAGGGTCTCTTGACCTTCAGAAGGGGCTTGAAGGGACAGAAAGGTGGAGAGATTAGGAAATCCCCTTTCTGCCAACCCGTTTCCAGCTGAATGTCATTGCATCCAGTCCATGCAGTGTTGTTGTTGTTGTTGTTGTTGTTGTTGTTGTTGTTGTTGTTGTTGTTGTTCTTGTTTAAAAATACACATGCTCAAACATTGGAAGGAATGGTTTGGACAGGTGTGCCTGAATTATTTTGGCCTGTGAGCCACATCCACACTTGGTGAGCTTTTCAGAGCCACATTCCAGTGCTTGGTGTGGACTAAAGTTGGCGTGGCCTCCTCTCACTGTCATATGCAGATTTTATTTTCTTGCATTTTGAAGCTGACATCAAAACTGGTGGGTCTTGTAGGGTTGAGTAGGGGGCAAGAAAAGAAACACCTGCATCTCCAGATTGGGTCTCTAGACTGAGTGTTACCCACCATTGGTCTATCTAGCTCAGCATTGTCTACACTGACTGGCTCTCCAGAGTTTCAGATAGGAGTATCTCCCAGGCCTACCAGCAGATGCCAAATATTGGACCTGGCACCTTTTTTATAAAAGGTAAAAAGGGTAAAGGACCCCTGAATGGTTAAGTCCAGTCAAAGGTGACTGGAGTTGTGGCACTCATCTTGCTTTCAGTCCAAGGGAGCTGGCATTTGTCCAAAGACAGCTTTCCGGGTCATGTGACCAGTAGGACTAAATCACTTCTTTTTTTCTTTTTCTTTTTTACAAAATTTTATTGGGTTTCCACATAAAGACAAAGAACAACCAAAACATCAACATCAAAACTGCGAATAATAACAACAACAAACAAAACTACAAACCACATTAATAAAATAAAAACAAAAAACAAATACATACCTCACAGAAACACCAACACTCCAACTATTAAGTCATAATCTTATTTCCAAATCTAATTTAAGGGACTTCCCCCGTTCTCTCATCTGCGTTCAATTTCAATTTACTTTAGTAACTATTCTAATTATTTTAACAATTCTATCACCAATATTCATAAACTTCATCTCAACATCTTATAACTTTTAACTTCTAAATATCAAAATATAACCTCTTAATACAAATCTTAACTTATGTCCTTATCTAACTCTAATTCCCATAAAACTGTTGCTAAATTCATACCTTATAAAATATTAATCCAAAACAATTTCTAAAAATTAAATTCCAAATATTTCTTCTCTTCCAAATCAATTATTACTCTCTGACATCGGGGTACCGTGGTAGGCCTGCCTGTTTAATCATATATATTCTTTCACCCTACCCCTCTTCTTGCCATTTTCTCTTCACCCTCCTTAATCAACCACCAGGCTTCCCCCCAATTTTTCCCGCCACCATAATCCAGAATGTCGTCTTTCCCTTGATGTCCAAACGCCAGAGCATTGTCCCAAAGTTTCTTTAACCAACTCTTCAACAGAAGTAATACAGCACCGCCAAGCGTCTCCAGTTCAATCATCAGATCAAATTGTGATTGTAATTCCCAACATTGTTGTTCCAGATTTTCTGGGCTCTCACCCCAAAAAACCGTTATAACGTCACATTGTCCAGCCCTAGACCTCCCACATCGACCGGGCTTTTCTTCTTCTTGGAGTTGCTTCTTTTCCACTTCAGATGAAATCTCTGGGGACCGCTCTTTGATTTTTTCTTTAAGTTCCTTAGCAATGTTCTGTAAAACCATTCCAATCTCCAAAATTTCAATAACATTCTGTTCCATCAATTCTAAATTCAAAAGTGTTCGTTCTAAAATCATTTCTGGGTCTGGAGGCATTTTTTTAAAAGCGAAACCAAGAAAGGCAGAAGTAGGCAGGAAATAACAAAGTTCAGTACTTTTCCATCATAAAGTTTCAAATTACAGCCGCCATTTCCCCCTCATCAGAGTGCAAAAATTCCCTCTTTGTAATCCACAGTCTTTAAGGAGAAATACCTCAAAAATCTCAGTCCTCCCCTAATGGGGATTTCTTCACAAATTAAACAAAAATCCTCAAATGCAATTGTATCAGCCACAAAATATCAGCCACAAGTAGCAACAGCCAGATATTATGTTACTATCCACTTGTTGACAGAGAGAGAGACGGGCTTCCTTTTTTACGTCTCTCCCCAAAAGCCGGATCGTTCGATTTTAAAGTCCAATTAACTCCGTACTTACAGCTTCAGGTTCTTCATTTTAGGCTCCAATCAGAAAGAACGGGGGCGTATATCTCCACAGCCCCGCGCCGTTGCCCATTCACTCGGGCGTCCCTTTTACAAGGGACCTCCGAGAATGGGTCAGCGCGATGGGGCCCGCTGGAGAGCCCAAACCGCGGGACGCTCTTCCCGCGGCTTGCCGGAGCCCGCAGCGCGGATGCGGAGCTCCTAGCCCCTGGGGAAACCGGGGTCGCCTCGCTGCCGAAGCAACCCCCGACCGCCGGCAATGGCTCCCTCGCCGGAAGTCAGGACTAAATCGCTTCTGGACACCATGACGGAAACCAGAGCTCACGGAAAAGCCGTTTACCTTCCCACCACAGTGGTCCCTATTTATTGGCTTGCACTGGCATGCTCACTGGTGTAGGAAGGGCGGGGCATAGGGGCGGGGCTCCCTGGGCAGCAGGATCCCAATAGGGTTCCATCTCGGTGCGCCCCACCCCCAGAATGCGCGCCAGCTCCGCCCCGCCTGCTTCCTGCCCCCGGTGCTGGAGCATGAAGCTCCGCCACTGGGCGTGCTTTCAAACTGCTAGGTTGGCAGGAGCTGGGACAAAGGAATGGGAGCTCACCCCGTCACATGGACTCAAACTGTCAACCGTCTGATCCGCATTGCAAGCCCAAGCCCAAGACCACAGCACCATCTGCGTCCCTCTTCAGTATATAAAGCAGATACTCTACCAGTGAGCTACACCCCTTCCCCTACAGTCCTCCCTCTGTTTTCCTCCTCAACATATTTCTTAGATTGTACGCTTCTTGCAGACAGGGACCCATGTATAATGACATTCTCTAGAGCAATGCTTCCCAACCTGGTGGCCTCCTGCATAATCCCAGACCGAGGTCAGCTAGAGGGTACCAGGGTGGGGAGGGCTACTGTAAAGCATCAATGACTCTATACACACAATAATGAATACAACCAGAATGAGTTGCCCTGAGTGATGTGGTTTGAGTTTCTTTTCCAGCATCTTCCCTTTTCCTCCCCACACCCCACACTTTTTCATTTCTTAGATCCCCGGTGGAAATTCAGATTTGCACATTTGGGGGGGGGGTGGCAATCGTACCTGCTGCTTTTACATTTGCAAGGTTATTTCTCATTACAGAGACCAGAGGAGGCTAATTAGAGTAACAGCACCAAACACAACAAAGAACAAAACCTCCCCCATGCCACCCCCAAAGACGATAAACCAGTTTTTGAAGGAGTAGACATTAAGGTGGAGGTGTTACATTACTGATATCAAATTGCTGTTGATTATGTTAGAAAGGGGAAATTCTCTTCCAGGAATTACAGTCGTATCTTGGTTGTCAAACGGAATCCGTTCCGGAAGTCCGTTCGACTTCTGAAAACGTTTGTAAACCAAGGCGCGGCTTCTGATTGGCTGCAGTGTGGTGTAGTGGTTAAGAGCGGTATTCTCGTAATCTGGTGAACCGGGTTCGCGTCTCTGGGCTAGTCACACTTCCCTGAAGTCTCTCAGCCCCACTCACCTCACAGAGTGTTTGTTGTGGGGGAGGAAGGGAAAGGAGAATGTTAGCCGCTTTGAGACTCCTTCGGGTAGTGAAAAGGGGGATATCAAATCCAAACTCTTCTTCTTCTTCTTCTGCAGGAGCTTTCTGCACTCAATCAGAAGCTACGGAAGCCACGTCGGATGTCCGGCTTCCAGAGGACATTTGCAAACTGGAACACTCACTTCCGGGTTTGGGGCGTTCGGGAGCCAAAACAGACGAGTACCAAGACGTTTGACAACCAAGGTACTGACCTAGGAGTACACCCAATGTAACGCTAAGGTAAAGCCACTTAACAATATTGTTGCTGAACTGACAGAATATTGTTGCACGCAGGAAAACACAACTGCATTACCAAATATGGTTGACACACAACTGTTACATTCTGCTTTCTGCTACTGCAAGGGCTACCAAATGACAATGATCAAGAGGACAACAGGACAACAGGACACAATAGCAGTCAGAGGTAAAAATCTCAGCTTATGTAAGAAGCCTGCTTTTATTTTTTTTTATTTTTTTTTTTAAGAAAAGAGAGTTCCTGAGGAGAGAGTTCCATAGGTTGGAAGGTGCAGCTAAGAATATTTTCTCCCATCGCTTGCTCACCCACCGGATGATGGCGCACCTGAAGAACCTTAGCTCAGTGCTAGAGCACCTGCTTCTCATGCAGAAGGTTCCAGGTTTGAGCCCTGGCATCTCCATGAAGGGTGAGGAGAGAACCTGGCCAGGATCCCTGGGGAGCCTCTATCAGCCAGCGTAGACAAGACTGAGCCAGATGGATCAAGGCAGCTTTGTATGTTCCTATGTACCTGATCCAAACTGTTGGGAGAGGATATATTTATTAGACGTTATCCTTCCTTCCTCCCTCACTCTCCTTCAGCAGAGTGCCATCCCTTTGCAGCTTAAAGGCAAGCTTAGATAGGCTAGTTTTAGTATTTTAGTTTAAGTAATCCAGGATGCTTAAAAGCGTTATTTGGAAAAGAAAATATCACAGTAATTACCAATATACAGTGGACCCTCGTAACTTTCGGGTTGCGAACGCAGCAAACCTGGAAGTGTATACTTCCGGGTTTCGCTGCGTGAACATGCACAAAAGCACTCAATCACGCCACATGCATGTGCAGAAGGGCGCTTCCGGTTATGAAGATTTACGAACGGATCCCGTTCGTAACTGGAGGCACCAATACGAAGAGAGATATAATATGAATAAAATGTGATAAAATAAAATCTGACTAAAAAGATGGGTGTTTTGTATCTTATTGATTGTATGTTTATGTGACCCATATTTTAGCATAAGTTGGAGGAACCATCCATCCCTATGCCTCCTTATTTGAAAAGGTATCAAATCAGCCCATATTGCCCCAAAGAAAAACCCCTGCTTTTTTTTAGTTAGACCCTACCCTGGCAAGACTTTCAGCCTATGAGATTCCCCCCCCAAAAAAAACAAGGCTATCAGCCGGACACAGTAGTCTAAACTGACTAGCTCAACCCTTTCCCAAAACCTTGTTTTAGACATCCTTGTTGCTGTCCAACAATGAGAAACAAGTTTTGGAGGGGTTTATGAGATTTGGAGAATAAATTGAAAAGGAGGTGGGACAACAGTTTGATTGGTCATTAGAGAAATCTCCTTTAATGCCTTGACCCAGAATTCTGCAACCTTGAGGCAGCGTCCTGCTCACCCTTCAGAAACCAGGCTAACCAGCTTCTCCCCTCACCTCCCCATAGCCTGCCAGAAGGTAAAATAAGGGATGGGTGGATGGCAACCTTATTTGTGAGCAGCTTTAAATCTTCACCAAATTCAGCATGGAGGATTTACTACGGCTGGAAGGCGGAGGGAAGTACCACAGAGAATAGCAGGGTTTTCTCGTGGTTGGCAGCTGAGTGGAATAAATCCGTCCAGAGAGCATAAATTGTTTAAGCAGAGATCTTTCTCACTTGAATATTTTGGGAAGAAAAAGAGGGGGGAAATGTATCTAGTCAAGGTCAAAGCTATAATTCTCTTCTATTAAAAAGGGAGGAGGGGAGGAAAGATCTCTTTCCTTGTTAAGTCTGGCCAAAGGAAGCTAAACAGTAGGGAATGGAGAGAGCAGAGCTGCCTTTCCTGATCTGTCTGGTTATATTAAGCTAAAGAGCTCTGCGTAATGGGGAGTTATGCTTCTGAATGGTGAGTTTTACAAGGGTCTCAGTGTGGAAAAGAGACAAGAAATATCCTACCTAAAAGGGGGTGAAAGAGGAGCGGTTTGCAAGGACCAGATTAAAGCAGGATGAAGCCCCCTCCCACGCCCCAAGTGACAAGCCAGCTTGCCCATCTTTCAAAGCAGCCACATATCCCCATGAGTTCATTGTTCAACTTCTGGCATCACTGCCATTTGGCGGATTTGGTATTGAGGGCAGGCAGAATGTCTCTGGATCCCACATGGGGTCCATAGGGTAGGAGACCAGCTAGAGGCCACCACTAATTCTCCTGCCCAATAAGCTGAAAGCAGCTTATTTTAATGCTCCTATCTGTGCTGCAGGGGGCACTCTCTGAGAACTGCTTATGGCCGGATCCTCGCAGGCACCAGTCTTGTTGTGGGCATGTTTGGCCCTTAGCTTGCTTTGCCTGCTGCTGCATGCCTTTCCTGCTGTTTCCTGATGAAAACATTTCTATGGTGCCAGGCTTATGCAGGCAGTCATAACAACAACAAACAACAACAACAACAATTTATTCCCCAGCCACTCTGGGCAGCTCCCAATTGAGTGTTAAAAACAATACAGTTAATAAAAATAATATATCTTTCTGCAAAAGCCAGTTGATTTCTGATTTTTTAATGTGTTTTTTATTGGATATATAAATGCAGTACACCACTCTGATATTTTAATGAAACTGCAGGATATTATTCCTATAAATATTCCTATAAATATTATTTCTGTAAGTATTTCTACAAATAAGTAACATTTCCCTTTCTGCAACAACAGTATGGTGTCTGTAGTGAAATCCCAGTGCCCGGGGCTCTGTATGTTAGCCCCCTACTCAAAAAGCAATACCTGCATATTGGAATTTCATTGCAAACAGCCACACACAAGGATTAGGGAAGTTGGAGGTGGGTCTAGATGTGAAATCCATGCCTCTGTTCTGTCAACATGGCCTGGCCCTACATGCGAGTCTCCTGTTGCTGTATCAGTGGAGGTGGAGCTAAGTGCAACAGGCTTTGTAAGCAGGAAGTGATGTAGCACCATAAGGGAGTTGGGTGGGGAGGCAAAAGTGGCTAGTTTAAAAATGAAAAAGAGCTCATTTGGCCAACTTCTGGCCAACCTTTGATTGGTAGCAAACACTTCTTCTGACACTCAAAAACCAAAGATTAATCAAAGTGGTTGATGACGCTCAGGAAAATGTTCATCCCTACAGACGTCACTCTTGCGTTCTGTGGTGCGTAGATGTGCAGGGACTCTTATCAGGATCTCTAATGAGGCCTAATTGGATATTGATTGTCTCAGGCTTCCTTCCAGCCTTCATTTCCTGATCTCTCCCATCCCATGACCTTCACTCCCCCTCTTCCACTTCAGGGTCTCCTGGTTTCCTCAGTCCTCGGCTGTTTCTTTATTATCTGCTCCTTATTGATAGGATAGGAGGGAAATTCCGAATTCACCCTTTGCAAAACAAACAGAGCTGAAGCTCAGCTATCCTTCAAACGTGCGCTTCTCTGAATTTTCCATGAACTTCTCCAGCCAAGTCTTGCGTACAGAAATGCATATCACAGGGTGAATTGTGCATTAAAATTATAGACTGCTCTGAGGTTTGTTTTGCTTTGCTTCTACAATCAAGCAGCATATAAATTGTATGAAATAAATAAAATATATCAGTGAATGTATTATACAAACATGCCTTATCTTGTGGGGGGGGGGAACTGCATTGCAAGATGTTGTCTATTGGGGAGGAGCATAGAAAATTAGCTGTAGTATGCAGTAAAATGCTGAATTTTCATGAGGACTTTAATTTTAAAAAATCACAAACTGCTATGGAAATGTAGAATTCTGAATTTGCTATTGGGGAAAAAAGAGAATCTGAGAGAAACCAAAATTCACCAAAACTCTGAGAAACTGAGATTCGCCCGCCCCTCCCTCAGATAAATCTGTGTGCTGCTCCTCCTTTTCCTGTCTTCGAATCCTACTTGTAGACCTGCCATTTCCAGGTAACTGTTAGCTTAACCCTTGGAGACCGACTGGACACAGTGTCTAGCTATTGTCTACTCTGACCGGCAGTAGTTCTTCTCCAGGATTTCAGGAAAGCAGAGGGCTTTCCCATGATCTGTAACCAGCTCCTCCTCCTCCTCCTCCTTTTTAAAGGAGATACCGGGGATTGAACCTGGGACCTTGCGCATGCACACAATGTGCTGTTCCCCAATGGTCCCTTCCCACTGCCAGCATTTTAACTGTAAGCTCCTTGGGACAGGGAGCTACACTCTTGGGTATGAAACTCTGCAAAGTGCCATATAGACTGATGTTATCTATCGCCAGTTGTGCCCCTCCCAAATAGGATCTGAGACCAGGTGATGCAAATGAATACCATTCCCTGCTCCACTTGGAGTGACTGTGGAAGTGAGGGAGCTAAGTTGGCCTTTCACTTTCGACAGTGGCTGGTGTGGCCCTCATTGACTGGGATCTTGCAGAGCAATGCATCTCCATGAATTGTTATAAAAGCCCTATATGAACACAGCAGACCTCCTTCTTCCAAGTCTGATGACAATTCCAACTATTTGAGAACAATCAACACGGACTGGCAGCACTGCTCCAAGGTCTCAGGCAGGGCTCCTTCCCAGTCCTACCTGCAACTTACTGCATGCAAAGTATGTGTTATACCACTAACCCCTTCCAATAACAGCCGTTTTGGTACTAATAAATAAAATTCATGAACAATGACCATGTTACATTTTCCTTGTGCTGCTTCCTTCCACAAGGATGTAACAAAAGGTGGTTGTGTCAAGACAGTTGGACAAAAAAAAAGCATAAATTGGGGTAGGGTGATGCCCCCCTGCCACCTACCCGCATTTTGCTATCACTCTGTAAACCAGTATCTCTGGCCTTCTGGGCAGATGGCCACTCTGTCATTTCCATTCATTTCAAGGGTACTGATTTTAAAAATGAGGTTTTACATAAGAGCAGAACAAGACCCCTGGGGGAGCTATTACCCGACTTCAGCTGACTGCGACTGGCCCAAACCTTTGGCTGATTCAGTATTTTTTTGTGTGTGTGTGTGTGTTTTAAAAAAGGAAGATTGCTTCCCTGATAAACAAACTGGTGGTCTGTGCCTGTGTGGTTTACCCTCTGTGCATTTGCTAGCGACGAGCTTCTAAAACGTGGCCCCTTCTGCAAACAACCCACTCTGCCTAAGTGCTTGTGAAATCTCTGCACTGTTGCCCTCCACTCTATGCCGAGTCTTTTAAAAGTGAACCAGCATTCAGTAGTTCATGTTCAAAGAAGGGGGAGCGGTCCTCCCCCCATGAGCTGAATAAGTGGCTTTCCTTTTCAAACCCACTCAACACAGGCATAAATGGTACCGTTTTTAGACACTCCAGCCAAGTAGGCTTGCATGACGGAAGAAGAGATGATGGCTCTTACTTGCTTTTCAGTCCCTTGTGGATACACAACTTGCATTTATCTTTGGATATGCAGTGGAGCAGGAGGCGAGGGACCGGGGAGGCGGATATAAATGTATGCAGCGCTCTTCTGCTAAGTCCATTGGCCCTTCTACCCTGGTATTATTGTCTGCTGTGAAGGTGAAAGCCCTCGAGGGCTTCAGCCAGGGGTCCTTTCTGTCAGCTGTAATCCGATCCTTTTAAAATGAAGATGCCAGAGATTGAAGATGAGCTCTTCTGCATGCAGAGCATGTGCGTGGCACCTCTGAGCTAGACCACCTCCCCAGATTTACCAAGAGAGTCAAAAAACTTAATAAATATTTTAAAGAGAGAGAGAGAGAGAGAGAGAAGCAACTTAAAGATGGCACATCACTTAACAAAAAGGTCACTGCTGCAAGGATCTCACTACCTGAATTTTGACAGAGAGAGAGAAAAGAAAAAAGAAAAGACATCGCATGGCCAAGGGGTTAAGGAGATAGTAGGGTTGAGAATACTCCTCAGGGCTGTGTGTCCTGGGGCTGAGCTGTCTATCCTGCCACTCACCGCCAACACAGCTGGCTACCTGCTCTCTGGGAGTTTGGGGCAGATGAGAAGAGGCTCCGTGCACAGACTGGCACAGATGCGTTGGGCTCAAACCGATCCGCAGTGCGACCTTTCCCCCAGTGACTTCATGCCAAAGTAACCTCTTATTTGTATCACTGCAATGTGCCAAATGTGGGGCTACCCTTGAAGATGGTGAGCCAGCAACAGCCCAGCCCCTAGAAGGATCCCAGGAAACAGAGTCAGGTCATTGGTCCATCTAGCTCTCTGCTTATGTATACTGGCTGGCAGTGACTTTCCAGGGTTTCAGACAGGTCACCTTTCCCATCCTCACCTGGAGATCCCAGGGATTGAGCCTGGGACCTTCTGCTCCTGCCCTGAGCTGCTCTATTTTATTATTGTTATTTAACACACCTTTTGTTAGGGGGCTGAAGAAACTCTGCTATGCCACATTACACAGCCCTTCCCACAATTATCTTTAGGGACTCTGTCCATAACTTAAATGGGGGGGGGCTGCTTTTCTTTTTGCGTGTTTAGACCTTTAACCTTCTCCAAATAAATTCACACAGGACTCAGATATTTGGTTTGGTTTTTGGCAGAATTTAGGCCACAACTTTATTGATTACAACCAAGTGAGTGGTTGCATAGGTTCTGGTTCGACTATCTCCCTGCACCCTTGCAGGCAGCCCTGTCCCAGAGCCACGTTTGTGGGACAGACAAGGATGAACACCAGGGACAGCTGATGGAAGGTTCACCAATCAGCCGTTCTGATGTCCCCGGGACTCGGCCACTGGCCGGACCCCTTTCGGGGACCGACAAACCATTGAGTCCCTGGATTCCTGTACCGGAATATCCTGCATTTCCATAGGCGTGGCCACATCACGTGCCATGCCTATCACCTGAACCAGAGCCTATCCGCAACTTACAAGTTGTGACTAGTTGCTACGCGGCAGGCGAAACCCAAATGGCACCAGCCAATCAGCCAAGTGGGGGAAATTCCTACCGTGCCCTTGTCCCAATGACAGACGACACACAACAGCATAGCAAGGCCAACGCAAACCCTAAATATAGGGAGAGGTGGGTGGGTGTTCTGATGCGTTAGGCTTCAAAGAGGAAGCTCAGCAGCCTCGCCTGGGTTTAAATAGGTCCCGCATTGCTGCATTTTACAACGCCCCATTGGCCAGATTTCCCCCCAGCAACACGGGACCGACCTATCAGGGGTTGTGGCCTTGATTTCCAATTACCCCCACCACACTGGGTCGGGTTGCAGGGTGCACCGCAACACATGCCCTCCTTTAATGGAGGACCCGATTTTTTAAAAACTGCTAAGCCAAATGTAAAATGTCTAAATATTACAATTTCCCTTAGACATGGAGCCCTTTCCTCTTTGATTTATCTTTTAAAAATCTTACACATGTTTACATTCTGTGACCTTTTGGTGTGGGCAGTGGACTGTAAATAAATTTTATTTGAATTTGATGTATAAACAATATTCACACTTGCTTGATATTGATGCAGTTTGGCTTAGGGTTGTACCCCACCCTCAGAGTCTTTTGCAATGAAGGAAATAAATGAAGGAAAACATGGGATTCCAGAAGTGGAAGAACTAATGAAAGGGGCCCACATGGTCAGTTAAAAATCACTGTCTGTCATGCCAGCCATCTAATAAACACACATCTTCATGGTTCTTGTTTCTATGGTTGCCTGTCACATGAGCCCAACACCTTGGAAGCTTAGAACCATTGCATTTGCCTCCAGTGTGTTGTACCCTTCACCGATGCATCTCATGTTCCTTTGGATCCATGGATCTTGGGCTCAGAAGGGAACTATAAGCCTGAGAAAGTCATTGTTTATTCAATATTATTTTACATGGTCATTATTTCTGCCCTCCTACCTCTTCTCCAATAATTTCTGAGGGCTGTAACAGGGAACTCAGTTTTGTGTAGAGTTGTCCTGCGGGATGAACCATCAGCCTGTCTCCCTGGTCAAAGACCGGAATTTGATGAACTAACAGACTCCTCTCTCTGCCTAAAGTGGAGCACAACCCGGGACAGTGTTTTCTGAGCCATGTCCCAGGGAACTCTGGGGGTTCCTTAAAACTTTCCAGCAGTTGCTCCATGGGATGGTCCGTGATAGTGAAGGAAGATCCTTGAAAGTCCACATGCCAACTAGGGATGAGTAAGAATGGCATAATCTGCCAATTTCAATTTCTGTCAGTTTTGCCAGTCTTCAGTTCAGTTCTTAGAATTCATAGAATCATAGAAGAGCTGGGAGGTTCCCTGAGGATCATCTAGTCCAAAGCAGGAATATGCAGTTGTCCCATACAGGGATCGAACCTGCAACCTTAGTGTTATCAGCACCATGCTCTAACCAACTGTGGTATTCTCCACATTCCACATCAGTTTGTGATTTTTTAAAAAAGTCCTCATGAAAATATATCAGCATTTATTGCAAATTTATCCTAATATCCACACTTTTGTATGTAACTGTCAGTGGCACTTAAAACACACGAGTCCAGCTAAATAAAAAGGATGGTTTATTGCCAAGAATAAACAGAAAGTCCGGCAGCTCACTCCCAAGCAGCCTCCATAACAGCCTACGATGACTCAACTGGATTTTGGTTTCTTTTTCTCTTACTACGGAAGAAGCAACGGAAGTATGTCTTTTTGCTGCGCTGCTTCTCCCTCTCTTCCTCCCCCGTCTCCAACTTCTGCTGGCATTTGCTCTTTGGACAGTGGCAGATTATGAGATGTAGGTTCTTCAATCCTGACAGTAACTTTCCCCAACTCACACATTTTTACAAAGGAATTTGTCCTGAAATAATGCATTTTTTATGTGGTTTCCACTAATCTATGCAGTTTTTGTAAACAACTTCTCATGTGTTCTTAGCAGTCACAACATTGAGTCTGCAACAATAAAGGAAAGGAAAAACAATCAGGGAATGAAAAACACAAAGGACACAGGGGAGAGGACCCAGTAATAGAAGACTGTTCTTTGTTCCAGTATGTTTCATGTGGCAGTCAAGTGCAGTTCCAAACATACCAAACTTCTGGAGGTCATTGTCAAGACAAGGTGTTGCCATATCTATATATATAAAACCCAAGTGTCTCTGCGCCCAGTCCCTGTGTCTCTGGGTTTGCGCTACTACGCATGTGCCCCACAGACACAGGGATTGGATGGAGAGACATCGGGCCGGGAGCAGCGGCGGCAGTTGAAGCGGGGGCGGTTGGATCAGAACGCCGGCGCTCCAGAGGATGATGGGAGGCCGAGAAGAGAGGCCACGCTGCTGCTCTCGCCGCTGAAACTAGCGGCCCGGGAGCGGCAGCGTGGCGTCCCTTCTCGGCCTCCCCATCAATGCACTTCAGCTTCGTGCCGCAGCTAAGGTGCCCCGACCCTGACAAAAGTCTTCGCTTCCTCCACTTTTTCAAAAGCAGGGCGGGGTTCTTTCCTTATGGCTGCCTTGGCTAAAAAGGAGTCCCGTTGGACTTAAATCGGATTTATTTCCGAGGAAAGGCGATGCACGCAGGGGATTGGGCTGTAGGGCTCCCTTGAGAGTTCCGGGAGCTTTCCAAAACGTCGGGGAGAGAAAAGGAGGAGCGCAGAAGCCGCCGAGAGTGGCGCGTTTCCCAAAGGGGAGGGGCGCAGGCGCGGGAGGAAAGAACGGGAAATCTCGCTCGCGGGATAGGAGGGAAGGGACGAGCCGAAGTGCCTCTGACAAACCTGCAGCAAGGAAGGATCCATGGCTGCCGGAAGCAGCAGCCCTGGTTGCTAATGCGACTGCAGCAGCGTCCAGGGGCGGTTCCTGTGAAATGCAAGGGTGGGCCTTGCCAGGCCGGTCCTCCTCACCCTGCTAATTCATTGCAGCAAGGGAAAAAAAGAACCCAAACCAACCCTCACTAGCCTTCACACCGGGGGCATCTTGAAAAGCGCAATGCTTTTATTACAGCACGAGCTCCCGTGGACGGGACTGCGTATCTTCGGAGCTGCTTCCCACTTGAATGCGGTACTGGATGCGCAGGCTGGGGTTGGGGAGGAAGAGGGCTCCCATGGGTTACCTTGGGAGGAAAGGAGTGGGTCCGGAGGTGCGCGAGGAGAAGGTGGGAGGGAGGGAGGAAGGAAGGGTGGCGGAAGCAGCAGCCGCTTCCCCTTCTCCTCCCCACCCACCTCCCCCGCAGCGGAGGGAGAGCGCGGTCAGTCTGCGCGCTGGGCTGCAGGGGTGGGAAGGGGCCGGGGCTGGTGGGGGGAGCGGCCTTCTGTTGCTAGGGCCGCGGAGTTGGGTAGCAACGGCGAGGAGAGGCTGGAGGGTGCGCACCCCACATAGCGAGCGCGGGGTGTGCCGGGAGCCTGCCGGGGCCTCCTCTGCTCCGCGCCTCTCCTGGTCTTGCGGGGGGGGCAGTGGCCATGCAGGGCTCCATGGTCCGTTGCACGCAGGAGCTGCTGGAGCGAGTGATCGGGAAGCCGCCCCTCACGGAGCGCCTTCTCAGCAAGCCCCCCTTCCGATACCTGCACGACGTGATCGGGGAGGTCAGCCTGGACTCTAAAAGGGGGGCACAGAATGGGGGGGAAGACCCACGGAAGTAACATTAAAAAAACAAGTGAGTTTTTTTTAAAAAATTGACCACGTATGTTCTAGCGCCCATTATTTTAACGGGCTTAAACCACTAGTAGGAAATAAAACAATACCACCATTGTGATGCCAGGCACCCTTCAGAATCAAGATGGTGGACTGAAACATTACTTTGGCATGCCTTTGTCATTTGGGGGATATGGGTTTGAATCTTTCTGAATCAAGATGGTGGTCCAAAATGTGCCTTTGGCATAAACTATACCCAATTTCTGGTGTAACAGGTCCAAACTTACAAATTGCACTATCTGTTTAGAAATCGGCTTCCTCTGTCGACGCCATCTTGTTCCCCAATTAGTTATTGGGGTTTTTTCCCTACTCTGTCTTATCAGTTCTTATTCTACACTGCTGCAAGCATCCTCTGTATTTTATTTACAATTCACGGCACATCCCTTGCTGGCATATGAAATCCAACGCCGGACGCCAGACGCCATTCGAGTGAAAAAGCGGAGACTCCCTGAGCTTGGATTAATGGGGCAAAGAGCTGCTTGCCTGCCTTCAAATTGAGAAACCACGACAAGATAAGATAAGTTTAAAAATCAAAATGTTTATTGGTTTCTGCAAACTCCTGAGCACCCCCCCACAAGTATCATACGAGAGGAGTTTGGAAATTCTAGTCCATCCCTAAATTTCAGAGCACCTGATTTTTTTACATTATCACAATGTTCCATAAAGAGTTCTATCATCTGTCCAATGCGAGATCTTTAGACATTTTCCACTGGATTGTGAGAACAAGGCAAGCTGCTAATATTATATAAGCAATCATTTCCTTTGATAATATGTTGGTGTTTTTATCATCAAAGATACTTAATTTTTATGCACACGTTACCCTAGCATATGGATTTTCATACTTGATTGTAGAATTGCATTGCAAAATTCAGAGAAGTTTGAATTTCAAAGGATTACTATGTCTTGGTTCACTTACTATATAGTCAGAAGCTGCCAATTATGTATGTTTACAAAAAGATCAAACCTATCCATTCTTAAAGAAATCAGCCCTGAGTGCTCACTGGAAGGACAGATCCTGAAGCTTGAGGCTCCAGTACTTTGGCCACCTCATGAGAAGAGAAGACTCCCTAGAAAAGACCCTGATGTTGGGAAAGATGGAGGGCACAAGGAGAAGGGGACGACAGAGGATGAGATGGTTGGACAGTGTTCTCGAAGCTACTAACATGAGTTTGGCCAAACTGCGAGAGGCAGTGAAGGATAGGCGTGCCTGGCGTGCTCTGGTCCATGGGGTCACGAAGAGTCGGACACGACTGAACGACTGAACAACAACAACAACAACCTTTAAATGTGGACTCCATTTAATTTATTCCCCCCTCCCCCAACCAGGATGAGGCAATCAGTCTCCTTTGGTCCCACTTGCAGTGACCCCTCCTTTGGGAGCAAGGCCTAGTCTAAGAAGGTAAGCAAACTGGACAAGGGCAATGTTGGGACATGAAATTGGCCCCAACTTTATTGATTCCAGATATAGGAAGGATTTGGCTTAGGCCTTAGGTGTGTATCCCTCCCAGCTTCCTGGTGGAGGGCTGAGGCATGACAGAATCGATTGAGGGATTAATGGGTCCATTGCAATACACAGTTCTACACGGACGGACCTCTCGCGGTGCTGAAGGAAGCTCTATGGCCCATCTGCTGCACACCTTGTTTTTGGGAAAGAGACTCCCACCCAGACCTCCCTGTAATTGCGCTGTTCCGAGGTGGGGGACGAGGCACCACTTCACCCATGAGATGTTAGACTAAGGATTCCACCCCCAATGCCTATATCCACAAAAGTTGTGACTATTGCTACAGAGAAGGCAAAACCTGCAAATGGGACCAATCTGTTTGCAGGCAACCATTAAAGAACCACAGCAATGCCGTAATCACATAGCTTAGAGAAAGAAATGTTAATATACAAGAACTCCCAAAGCATGAATATGAGGGAGGGATGGGAGGGTGTGCTCTTCAGCCAACTGCTCTCCCAAGGTTGGGGGCAGCCAGCCTTTAAAAGCCCAGGGGGCAGACTGGAGTGAAGCCTGCCCCACTCCAGTCGCCTCCCAAGCCCATGGACTGGCCTGATTGGCCAGAATTCAACATTGGGCCTGGGGGGAACGCCCTCCCTCCTCTGCGGCTGGCATGGGGGTTTCCCAACTACCAGCCACCCACCCCAGTGTTGCTCCCAGGGGTCAGGACTCGTCACAATGGGCTGCAACTGCCACCCACCCCAGGACTGGTAAGCAGCCATTTCTAGTTGATGTCACCCCAGCATGTGTCCATGAGTATGTTTGTTCCATCCCATTTCTGCATTGTTCTGTGATTATTATTTTTAAAAATAGTCACATGAGAATCCACATTTCAAGATGCATTTGTGCATATATGTGCTTTGAAGCTGTGGGACAGTGGGCATATCTGGAATTTTGAGAACATGCCATGGACATCAGTCACAAAAATGGCTGCTATGAGTTGTGTGCTGCAACACAAAATGGCAGTTGTGGAGGTGTGACATAACACAAAGCAGTGGCTCTGGGGATGTGGCCTAACACAAAATGGCCATCGCCTAAAAGAGCAGAAAAAGAGACAGGAACATAAAATGGCATGGATGTACCTCCACAGCAGTGGGGGACAGGGGACGGGACAGACATCTATATCAGGCTCCACCATAACCATAGAAAGATGCTCCTTGAATTTCTTTTCTGATCAAAATGGAAGGATGGGTGCATGCCCAGTTCTGGCATCCAATGAAAAGTGGTTGAGTTTAAGGGGGCATGCTCCATATAACAGAGACTAAGCCAGGGCTTACAGGAACTGAGCAGAAAGAGCAAACAGTATCTCACAAATACTGGCGATTTTTGAGGGGATATTTTCTGAGAGACCTTCCACAGATGCCATAAGAGTTGCTAGTGGGTGACTCATGGGGGCTGGCCTGTCAACTCCTGTCTTTTTAGACACTCCCCTTTCAGGCCATTTTTTCACACCCCTTTCTGTAAGAGTGTCAAGCTGTTCCCAAGAGGTCAAGAGAAATAGGAAATGCATCACTGTTGCCAAGGCAACCAGGCCAAAAAAATCACAGGTCCTTTCACAATTAGCCAGCCTTGCCAACTCAAGCCATGTGCTGGAAGAATTTTGGGTGTAATTGCAGCTGTTTTTTTGTAAAGGGGGATCAGAAATTGTGCATCTCTCAGCCTGGAATGACTTAGAAGTTTCATTCCATGTTCGGTGTTGTTCCTTGATGCCTTTTCCTAACAAAGACACCACTCTGGGTGATGTACAATATGTAAAGATATAACACCACAATGAAACACACCATCCCAAAGTTGATTGAAAGAATCCTACTGCAAACAGCAGTGTTGCCAAAATCCAGCTCCCTTACCAATGGTTTTCTTAACTACCAGATGTCACACCTTCCATTGTAATGTGTGAGCAAAATCTAGGACAAGCCTCAAGGAAGGATAACAAGGTCCTTTAGCACAAAAACAGAAGCTGAGAAATGTACTGTTTCAATAACAGCCCCCACACAAAACTGTTACTCTAATGTATAAAATATCCTGCATGCCCACTCTCCTTTGTGCTCCTGGCTTCAGCATCCCAGAACCCAGCTGACACCACTGACACTGTGATTTTCAACGTCCAGATTATTTTGGGGCAACTGTGCAGCCAAACATGAAGTCTGTTGAATGCCATAACCTTGTTGAATGTCATGAACCATTACTCTGCCTCCACAATCCTGAGGGGAAGAGGCCATTTTTTCAGAGAACATCTTGAAGGAGCATTTGCCTACTACACCAACTTTTTGGGGATTAGAGTTGTTGAGCTTTTTCACTGCAGTATTCTGGATATGTCTGGGAAATTATGGATGTACAGCAACCCTACGATAGTGTATATTTCCCATTAGTTCAGAAAAAAGGCTACAGCCAAAGGAAATCCAGGGAGATGAAATTCCTTTAAAATCATGCAGTGAGCTTCTGAAAGAGGACCATGGCTCTATAGCAGAGCACATGCTTTTCATGAAGGATTCAAACAGATCTCCTTCTGCTTTGCCCTAAAAAGGGGCAAGAAGAACATGATGATATGTATATGGTAATTTATGTATATACAGTGGCACCTCGGTTTTCGAACATAATCTGTTCTGGAAGACCATTCGACTTCTGAAACATTCGAAAACCAAGGCACAAAGGGCAGTCTGCAAATTTAATTGAGAAAACTGAGAAACACTCAGCGGAAGCCGTTCAACTTCTGAGGCATGTTTGAAAAATGGAAGCATTTACTTCTGGGTTTTCAGAGTTTGAAAACTGAAACATTTGACTTCCAAGATGTTCGAAAACTGAGATACCACTGTATCTGCAAATTTAGGAGTCTCCATAACTTGCATGGAAACACAAGACATCTTTGCTGTCGCGTGGAAGAGTGGGGCCAGGTGGCCTGTGTGCCTGCTCTGTCTGAGGGCCACTTCAAGGCGTCTCCTGCTCTCCCTGCTCAGACTTTTATCCTTCAACCAGATTTGAACTGGGAAGCCCTCTAATTAGAGAATGCCTTCAAATGCCCAGCCAGATGGGTGGGTTGTTATTGTTATTGTTGTTAAAAAACCTTTAAAAATTAACCTTTAGAAAATGGTTTTTTTCAGGATTTTCTTAGGATGTTCCTTTGCTTTTTGCTTAAAATAAAATAAAATAAAATAAAATAGGTGTTGCATGGGCATGGATATTCCCAGTCTTACAAATGTAAGCATTTGCTATAGCATGTTAAAACCTCTGCAAACACAAAATTGTACCAGAATGTTTACATTCTGAATTATGGACCAGAAGACACTGCACATGCTTTTGAATAACCACCTTTTTAAGGGTGGGTGAAATCTGTTCATTCATTTGTTTTGCATCATTGCCAGTTTACTAATGAGAGAGAGTGGGAGGGGGGAGTACAGGTTACAATATCCTGACCCACTTGAAGAATCTCATTTGTTGGTTGTCAGAGAAAAGTCCTTAGCCAGCCCTTACATTTAAGTGTCATTTTGTAGAAAATTCTGAAGCCACCAGCAAGTGCACAGAGGGTGGGGTAGTGTGGAATCCAAGGAAGATGTTTTTACACCAAAACATATTACAAGTGCCAAAATAAGGAGCAGTTGAGAAGATGGGTATCTCTTAATGTGGCACTGTGCTATAAATTATGAACCTGGTATTAGAAGCTTAACTTCAAAGGAGAAAGGGGGCAAGAATCCATATAGAGGAATGGGACATCTGTTGCCATTCAGGCGCTGTTGGACTCCCAACAGCTCCACCAAGAGTGAGAGTCTTATCCACAGAGGGGCTAAGTCCATATATTCTCAGCATTGTCAAAAAACATACCCCCCACTTTTCAAAGCTTTCATTTATTTCACTTTCTTTGTCTGAATGCTTACCTATTTACTTGTGTGTTCCCATCTCTTGCCCTCATTCTCAACTGACTTTACTAGCATCATAAAACCAGTAATCTAGGGAAAAAAGGTTTCCATGCATTGCCCTCAGTCTTCATTATGCTCATGGATGCCACCTTACCCAGCCTTCCTTCCTCAGCATGGCACTATCCAAATGTTTATGGTCACCACTCCCATCAACCCTGATCAATGACCATGCTGGTTGGAGGGCACTAGGCTGGACAAAGTTTTTTTTTTGTAAGTGGCACCTACCACACTAAACTAGCAATTTTCAGTCTTATTTTGCACTAGAATTTATGAAATTCTATGCTTGGTGATTAATCAAGCTATGCTGTGCCCACAATCTTTAGCGTTTTCATAAAAGTATAAACTGTAGAATCCAAAGCTCCTGGAATACGCTAAGTATACTGCAGTCCTAGGTATACTTAAGTAATTGGAAGTAATTCCTATTGAACTTAGTGGGACACTTAGACATGTATAGGACTGCATAGTGAGATATATCCTATAAAAATATTTGGCATGTCATACCTTGAGTGGTAGTCAACTACATTTTGCTCAGAGTAAGCCCACTAGAATGAACAAACATTACTAAACTAGGTCCATCAATTTCAATAGGTCTTCTCTGAGTAAAACCTCACTGGACATGATCCATTATTAAATCCCACCCAAAGTAATATGGTCAGAGACATCCCTGAACTAAAGGTAAAGGTAAAGGGACCCCTGACCATTAGGTCCAGTCATGTCTGACTCTGGGGTTGTGGCGCTCATCTCGCGTTCTCGCGTTACTGGCCAAGGGAGCCAGCTTTTTTTCGCAGATAGCTTCCAGGTCATGTGGCCAGCATGACTATGCCACTTCTGGCGAACCAGAGCAGCACACGGAAACGCCGTTTACCTTCCCACTGGAGTGGTACCTATTTATCTACTTGCACTTTGATGTGCTTTCAAACTGCTAGGTGGGCAGGAGCTGGGACCGAGCAATGGGAGCTCACCCCATTGCAGGGATTCGAACCACCGACCTTCTGATCGGCAAGCCCTAGGCTCTGTGGTTTAACCCACAGCGCCACCCGCATCCCTATCCCTGAACTAGTGCAATCTAAATCATACCCAGAACAATGCAATATCCCTGATTAGGAAAGCACTAGAGGAATATAACTTACCACATGGCTCCCTCTGATGTTCTCTCTTCCATGTGTTTATTGCATGGCAGGAAGACTCAGCACATTTTTCCCTCCCCCTGCAGTGAAATATACAGTGGTTTAAAGCCAGGAATTTAAGAGGGTGCCAGTGATATGGGAGGGGAACACCGAGAGGCTGAAATGTGGCTCAGGAAGTTGGGGGGCCCTGCTGGGTTGTCATGGCAGGCTGGCTTGTTTGGCACTGGCCTTGATTGGAAAGAGCAGACCGGCTTCCTTTTTTTCAAGTGAAAGCTGCCCACCTGGCACCAGAAGCTGCCCACTCTCCCTTGCACAATTAGTCATTCCCTCTGTTAATTATGAGTAATTGTGGGGAAACTGTCCCCTCTTGGTGCCAGAATCTCTGGCCTTTCCAAGTTCCAGTCACCTACACAGTGAGCTTTCTTCATTTCTGCCTCCCTCCCTTTCCTTCATATTGTTTTAAATGCACCAAACAACATTCTATTTGTCATTTCATCGGCTCTCTCTGTGATCAGATCCTTCTCCGCCCAGTTACGTTTGCAGACATAGCGAGCTGCCTTATATACTGGTCCACCTCACTCAGTATTGTCTACACTGGCCGGCAGTGGCTCTCCAGGCTTTCAAGCAAGGCTCTATTGCAGACCTACCTGGAGATGCCAAGGAACTTCTGCACACCAAGCAGATGCTCTGCCACCACACTATGCCCTTCCACTTTTGAACCTGCTTGACAAAGGCTACTGCGCATTTCTCCCAAACAATGCTTTGTGACCCAGAGTGTGGCAGCCATTGGAAAGGCACATTCCATGCTCGGGCTCATTAGGAAAGGAATGGAAAACAAAGCTGTCAATATAATAATGATGTTATACAAATCTGTTACAGTTCTGATCTCCTCACCTCAAAAAGGAAAAGTTGGAAGTTGGAAGTTGAGTTGGAAAAGGTTCAGAAAACAGCAACCAAAATTATCATAGACAGAGCAACTCCCCCATGAAGAAAGGTTAACACATTTGGGACTTTGTAGTTTTGAGAAAAGATGAGCAAGAGGCAACATGATAGAAGTTTATAAAATTATGCATGCATGGAGAAAGTGCACTGAGAAACACACACACAATTATCAAACTAGAACTTGTGGACACCCAATGAAGCTGAAGACTGGAAGATTCAGGACTGGAAGATTCAGGACTGGAAGACTGGAAGATTTAATATATAACACTAAATTTGTTAGTTGCTTTATCCTGCAAACTCTGCAGAGAGGAAAATGATGGTTGGTGCAAAGGGACCTTTCCAAACATTAGATTTTACAGTTTCCCGCTTTGCACATTACAAATGTTGATTCTGAAATCTATATGAAACACTAAACACATTTTAGTGCAAATTTATCCAAATAAACACATTTTCTTTATGCAGTTCTGGATAATATACACATTTTTTGCAAGCCCCCTTTTATAGAAACAAAAATAAATTATGCTATTTTCACTAATATATGAGTTTTGATTTTTTGGAGGTTTCTTTTGCACATTTCTCCCTAATTTATGCTTTTCATACTTGTTGCTTGGTTGGAGAACTGCATCACAAAATTCAGATAAGTGAATTATGAAGAATTGCTGTGTTTTGGTTCATATATTGGTTTCAGCTGTGTGAATTAGGTAGCTACATGTTAGAATTCAAGCAAAATCAGATTTCCTATGTGCCACAATGGTCCTTTCTCCATGGAAGGCATTGAGGGATGAGGCGTCCGTGAAAAGTGCCTGCTGTGGTTTTGCCACAGCAAAAAAGCCTGCCGCAAGGGATTGCTACTCCAGCCCAGCAGCCAGCGCACGGCATCCATTAGGACTCACAGAAGGACCCTGATATCCTTTCTCAGAGTAGGGCATTGGGAGGTGGGGGATGGCTGCCCCCCCCCTGGTAGCAGAAACAGTGGGGGCTGTGGAGGGCAGGGGAAACAGGTGGGGGCTGTGGAGGAGGGGGAGGGAAAGGAAGAAGCATCCATGAGGGCTAGAAGATGGGCCAATAAACTGACCCCAAGTAGCTCAAGATGGCACGACAACCCTGCAAGGTAGGGTAGGATGAAACTGTGGCTCACCCAAGGTCACACACTTGAGCTGCATAGCTAACGGGGGATTTGAACCCTGGTCTCACAGGTCCAACCTGTTCATCATGACACCCTGTCCTGCCCTGCTCCCTGAACAAAATGAAGGTTAACTACAATACCACTGTGCCTTCTTCCTATTAATCCCTTGCTGCCTTTCTTTCTTTCCACTGCTGAAATTTAGATCATAAATCTCATTTAAATGTGTTTGAGGGTTGGCTTTTTCCATCCAATAAAATGGCATATACATCAAAGGCACCATAGAATAATAGTGATAATTTTGCAGGTGGTGAGGCCCACCCAGGCTGTGGGTTAGCCCTACGTCAGCAACAGCAGCCCTAAGTCCACCAGCCTCATTCTCCTTCAGTTACACCCCGCCATCCCTGTTACCGAAGCCTAGTTATATAGCTTTATTTCAAATTAGCACCAAGAGACTGCAGCTTCCCTTCCTCCAGCCTGGAAGGGCTAAAGCCCATTCCCACCTCTTATAACAACATTTCTCCAGAGAGCAACTTCATTAGGCGTGAATGTCTTTGACCTTTTGCAGTGTTCTGCAATCGGATTGGCTACCTGGGCTGTCTTCAATGCCACTCGCAATCTAATTAGCCTGTGGGGATTGAGGGGAAATGGACAGCCAATCAAAATACAGAATATTGAAAAGGTCAGGCCTGTTGGATATGGTGTCATAATTCACAGAGTTTTTGAGGCATTACTTTTCTGGTGGCAACTGTTATTCCCTTGCCTAGGTGAGAGAAAATAGAGCTCAGCACAAATTTGTATCTGGAAGCAAACATCTAAAAGGCTGATTTCTGATAGCTCCAGGACTGGGGGGAAATTGTTGTTGTTGTTCAGTCGTTCAGTCGTGTCCGACTCTTTGTGACCCCATGGACCAGAGCACGCCAGGCACGCCTATCCTTCACTGCCTCTCGCAGTTTGGCCAAACTCATGTTAGTAGCTTCGAGAACACTGTCCAACCATCTCATCCTCTGTCGTCCCCTTCTCCTTGTGCCCTCCATCTTTCCCAACATCAGGGTCTTTTCCAGGGAGTCTTCTCTTCTCATGAGGTGGCCAAAGTACTGGAGCCTCAACTTCAGGAAATGGCCTCCCCAAATTATATAAGCTATTTATGGGTTGCAAAATCCTCTGTGTGTTTGTGTTTGTGTGCGTGTGCATGTGCGCATGCACACGCATGCACGTACGAAGGAAAGACTGCCTCCAACTGTTTTTCTCAGGAAATTATCTTTTCTGGGATTCTGACTGGCTTTTTATTGAATGAAATTAAATTATTTGGTCATATTGGTGGGGGAATGAACTAGGAGAAAGGGAGGGAGCCTGTGGTCATCCAGACATTGCAGGATTCCAACTCCCATCAGCCCCAGTCAGCATGGCCAATGGTCAGGGATGATGGGGGAACTGGAATCTAGCAACTTCTGCACAATCACACCTTCCCCATCCACTGATGAAGAGAAGCAGACATTCAGAAGAGTTGAACCAGGCCTTCTTCAAGATCTTCTTCATGAAGTTACATGGAGAGACTTCCGGCGGCAACGCCATCGCGGAGCGGTCGTGGGTTGCCTCGGCTGCGAGGCGACCCAGTCCGTCCCGGGGGTTGGAGCCCCGCTACCGCAAAGCGGGGCTCCGGTGGGGTGCGGGAAGAGCGTCCCGCACCCTGGGCTCCCCGGCTGTGCCCATTAGTGCTCCGAACCCTTCCCTCGCTCCCCCTGTAAAGGGGGAGTGGGGGTGAAGGGACAACGGAGCCGGGCTATAGGGGACATGCCCCAACCGGGACGTAAATGCGGCGGTCACCCCTGCGACGAGCGTCGAAGTTCTACCTGTGATGCATGGATTTAAAGAAACCCGGTGGTCGTGAGTACTCGATTGGACTAGATATTATGCTTTTTGGACGATCCGGGGGAAGGAGAAAGGCAGCCTGCCTCCCTCCCTTCGGGTGAAAGAAGTTAACCAGTTTGAGTGACTGCTGCTACAGAATTGGTTACAAAGTATTCGAACTTTGATAAATGAGACTGTTAAAATTTCCCTTTGGGGAGTAAACTTGCGGAAAATATCTCCGTTTAAAGTTTTGGTCTTTGCGCTCTGGCTTCAGGAAAAATGGCGATGAAAAGTTTAAACTGAGGTGAAAAACAACTCTTACAAAAGGAAGAACACAGAGACAGGAACTGTAATTTGACACTCACTCCCACCCCCTCTACCATTATGCTGGACTTTGTCTTTGAACTTGTTTTGAACTCTCGACTAACGGATGAACAAAGGCTCAATGTTTTGAGGCTGGAACTGCTTTATCGGAAAGTGAAAGTCTTGTGTGGGGATTTGAAAAGAAATCTACTTCCCACAGAGGAGGCTTTTAAAAACTTTGACACTTTGGAAGGAAACCTTGGCAAGGAGCTGAGAGGGTTGCTTGAAGGATGGAGAGAAATGACAGGGCGACTCCGGGAAAAAGATTCGTTCTTTGGGGGTGGCAGCCCCAGGACGACGATAAGATTTGCTATATCCAGACCCCGAGGTGTGAGCTCGGGGGCAAGGGACAAAGAATTAAGATATTTACAAGAAGAAGAAGAATGGTATAAAGAAACGGAGCAGCTGAAAGAAGATGAGATGGGTACCCTGAAGCTCGTTGCAAGGAGTGTTCTGAACTGTGCCTGGATCTGTGGACATTTGGGAAAAGAAGGCAATTGGAAGTTTGGTTCTGGTGTCACTAGGAGAAGGACAATGGACAGAGGGGGAGTGGGGTGAAGTATTAAGTAAAATCCAAAATGGTCTGTTATGGTATTCTGAAATCGGAGGGTGAAGATTGTTAGCTATATTTAGTTTTCTTAATAAGAAAGGAGATATTTGAAGTTTTATGTTATTAGCAGCAGGTTAAAGGATAGAGGAGCTAGCGTAGATTTGATAAGAACAATTTGCGAAGATTTATGATGATGTATTACCAGTAAACTTAGTATAAGATGATCAAGTATATAGACCAAGATGATTAAGATGATTGTTTCATTTTATATATATAATTGTGTTTAATTTTTAGAAGAAGAGGTTAAAAAGTAGATTATGGATATAAAACCGAAGGTGAAAAGGTAGGGGAAGTCAACCGTCAAGATTCAGAAATAGAAATTTTTTTTTATGAGATATTTAAATAAGAAGAAGAATCCTGGCAATGTTTGTATTTGGTTTATAATTGTATTTGTTTTGTATTTGTATAAATGTAGGTGTGGATGTGGGTGTATGTTGTTACAAGAAAAAAATGTCAATAAATTCTCATTAAAAAAAAAAAAATGAAGTTACATGGAGAAACTGCCATAATGACTACTGTGGCCAAAAACAAGATTCACCTGAAACATAAAAAAAATGCTCACTCCCATGGAAAAAACCAACACAACCACCTACATATTATTACCAAATGTGTATAGGGTCTCTGTGAAGATTTTTGTCTGAGTTCGTGTTTCCTGGTAACTTCTCCCATGTTCCTTGAACCCCAAACTCTTATGGGTATCAGGTCTGCACTCCCAGGGATGTGGGGATAGGTAGCCGGTACCTCACATGGAGAGTCGCTGCAGAGTCGCCTCACACAGGGTACCGGTTGTTGGGGTGGCCGGTGCTTAAAGAGCGCCAGCCATAAGCAGCCTGAAGAAGGGACGGCCGGTAATTCTGGAGCAAGCTCACACCGTGCCGTGGACAAAGAGAACCGCTGGCTGCAACCTGAAGGGTTCGAGTTCTGTGAGTTCGTTGAAGAGTGCCTCGTAGATGGTTGCGAGCGTCTGTCTGGTTACAAAACTCCGAAGAGGAAAATAAAGCTAAAGGTGGCCAAAACTGAACGGCCAAATAAAAGGTTTTAAAACAAAATGAAAATAAAACTACGAAGACTGCAGTCTGGAGGGTAACGGCTTTGGCTGCCCTGCGTGGATGGTTTCGCTTTTGCTTTTGCCTAGGCTTGCCACGCAACGTTCTTCTCACTGGGCTTTTCCGCGCGTTCTCCACACACCCACACAGGGAGCGGCAGCTTTTATTGAATGAACAACCAACGTCATCATATAAACATGAACCAATCAGAACACTGTTGTTGCCCTAATTTGGGCGGGAAAGCAGATTAACTGACCGTTGATTACTTTAAAGTTTGGAGCCACTAAGTCCTGCGGATTGATCCAGGCAGTAAAATGCCTGCTGGCTCTTACTTTCACTTTCCCTTCCAGGCGGAAGGATACAACAAACATAAGTATAAATAATCTTAAATAAAACATAATCCCAAACATATTCCCACACAGGGGCATTTCTAGCCCCTTGGCTGCCGGGGAGGGAAGCCAAGAGGCACCCCTGGGGACGGGGCATCGCAGCGCATGCGTGCGCCATGAGGTCATGACGCACGCGACGCGCCGCCCTGACCCTGGGGGTGCCATGTGGCGGCTTCGGGACTCCCGAAGCCGCCACCCGGCAGCGGCACCCCTTCGTGCTGCGGCTGCTCGTGCCTGCGCAACTGCCGCCGCATGAAGGGGTGCCGGGCGGCGGATTCAGGAGTCTCTGCGGGCTGCAAAGACTCCCGTAGCCACCTCCTGGGCTCCCTTGGCGGAGCGCAAGTCAGGGCAGGGAGAGGGACGGGCCAGCGAGGAGGGGTGTCCCTCCTCGCTGGCCCGCCCCTCTCCATGCCCCGGCTCTGCAAGCCAGCCAGCAGCGGAGCTTGGCATAGAGGCAAGGGGCGGGCCAGCAAGGAGGGGGTGGCACCCCTCCTCACTGGCCTGCCCCTTGCCTCCATGCCATGGTGAAAAAAGCCACTGGAAAGGGGGGGACTATTTTCAGCACTGCCGGGGCGGAGCCGCAGGGGGCCAGCGGGGGGGGGGTGACACCCCTCCTCACTGGCCGCCCCTGCGGCTCCACCCTGGCAGTGCCGAAAATAGCCAACATTTTTTTTGATTTTTTTTTTTAAAAAATGCTCAGGGGGCAGGGCCACCGCCCAAAGTGTCACCCCCAGCAGGGTGGTGCCTGGGACAGCCCTCCATCAGGACTGTAGCAAAGATGGAGCCAACAGGTGTTCAACTGCATCTACAGCACTGTTAGAGGAACTTTTCTTCCTCCATAACCCCATGTATGTGGCCTACAGCTCCCACCATCCCTGGTAATTTACCATGCTTACTGGAACTGATGGAAGTTGAAGTTCAGCAACATCTGGAAGGCAAGAGGTTCTCCACCCATGACCTAGAGCAACAATAACAGCCCTGCTGGGTAAGACAAAGGTCTATCTAGTCCAGCATTCTGTTTCTCACAGTGGCAATCTAGAGAACCATGAGAAGGTCACCAGCCGAATACTCTCCCTACTTGTTCTCCCTAGAAACTGCTATTTGGAGGCATGCTGCCTCAGAAACAGGATACAATATCTGAAGAAGTGTATCTGAAGAAGTGTGCATGCACACGAAAGCTCATACCAAAAACAAACTTAGTTGGTCTCTAAGGTGCTACTGGAAGGAATTTTTTATTTTATTTTGTTTTGACTATGGCAGACCAATATGGCTACCTACCTGTAACAGGATGTAATATAGATATTGTAGCTAGGAACCATTCATAATTTTAGCTTCATGAAACTCCTTTTAGTGTCATCTAAGCTCGATCACAACCTGTGGTAGCAAATCATTATTATTATTAGCAGGGAGTGCCTGGAATTTGTAGAAATCAAACATTTTTGTGATTTTTAAATGGATAGTGCCATTTGTGAGTTTGGACCCATCACACCCAAAATCAGGTGAAAGGATACTGAAATCACATTTTGGTCTGCCATCTTGAATCAAAATAGCATTCGGAATCCAAACATTGATGAATACTGCTCCCCCCACCTGGGGAACCCCCATACTCAGTTTGACCATGATATCTCAAGATGCAGCAGAGTGGGCAGAGTAATGCTTCAGTCCCACAATCTTGATTCAAAGTGTCACCCAGGAACCAACCATTTTGGCAACAAGAGGCAACAGAACCTATGCCAAAAGTTAACAAGCAAAGTCAAACTGAAGTGACATGTTCGTCCACCATATTGATTCAAAATGGCAACTGGTTTCCAAATTGTGATGACGGCTGGCACCGCACCTCAGGAACTCTCATGCTGAATTTGGTGAGCTATCTCAAGAGGCGCCCAAACACATAGATGAACCATTTCCCAAAATATATAGAAAGTGCCTGTTGTTTTCTTTTTCTTTCCAGAAAGATGAACTCAAGAAGACTTACAAAAACAAACATTAAAAAGAAACGTGAAAACATCCTAAAATAAATGCCAGAGCTTGTGTTAGGTGCAGCAAGTCCTTTTTCTCTCTCCTGGATTTCCCATGATTTCCCATGATCCAGCTTCCAATGGATGGTTCCTGGCTCTAGTTCTACGAGAGAAGAAGAAAAACTTCTCCCTATCCAGTTTCTCCACAGAACACATAACTTCACACATTTGTACTGTGTCCTCATTTACTCACCTTTTCTCTAAACTGAAAAAATAGGTCCCAAATGTGGCATTCCCTGGATTGCTTTGGTGGGCCTTTTCTGCGTCTTCTCCAGCTGTACAGAGCAATGCTTTAAGCACCCGCCAGGGCTGGTAGGCACCTCACCTACTGGCTTGTATTTTTAAAAATGTGGCATGGCAGCATCCCTTTGAATAATGCATTCTTGTTTAAAGAAGAGGAATTCATTTTTATTTATGGGGGCTGGTACCCTTCCTAAAAAAGTGCAACATTTCAAATTCCACCCACCCAACCTGCATGCCTCTGATAAAGCAAGATTTCCCTGGGCTTTTGATTTTAAGAGTGCTCCACTGGTGTAAAAGTATTTCAGTATAATCTAAATTAATGGGCACTGGGTTGCTAAAGTTTTCTGGCAGTTCACAATGTTTATTGCTATTTACGGAAAGAAAATAAACTAATTAAAAAAGATGAGTGTGTCATCGTGTTGGAGAACAGGTTAACAATATTCAATTAGTGCCATATTGATCCATGCGAAATGAAATCTGGGGAGGAAAAGTTGAGAAAAGGAGCAGGTAACGAAGCGCAGAGAGGAGGAAGAATGTGAGGGGAGAAATTTGATCAGCAATTCATTTATTTAGATTTTCCTTAGGCTGCCACCCCTCAATTGCTCAGGCTTGAGAATCAAAAGAGGGAGAGAGAGAGAGAGAGAGAGAGAGAGAATCAACAGCCATTGAGTAATTTTTTTAAAAATGACTGTTGCCATTTTCATATCTGCCACTAAATCCCCACCAACATTAGACACCAGTTAAAATAAATGCAGGGTGGAGACAAATATTTTACCAATGCAGGGTTCCTTGTGGCCCAGGGGCTCATTTAGCATCCTTTCTTTTACCCGTATGGTAAACTTTTCACATGTGCTATTCCATAAATTGTTGTTGTTTAGTTGTGTCCGACTCTTTGTGACCCCATGGACCAGAGCATGCCAGGCACGCCTGTCTTCCCCTGCCTCCCACTTCCATAAATTACATGTGGGAAATAAGTGTTATCTATCATATTATATCTATCTATCTATCTTAAAACTGCCCTTCATCTCGCAGGACTCCAGTACAGTTTGCAACTTACTCAAATACAACACAGAGATTTAAAAAACGATTACAATAGTTTGGAGAGAGAGAGAGAGAGAGAGAGAGAGATTTCCTACAGACCCACCAGCTTATCTCCCCCCCCCCACTGCAACCTATCTCTGCCAGTCAGGGTAGACTATCATGGAGAAGGACAAACATTTGGATGTGGGATATGGCCACTTCCTATGTTCCTTTCCTTCTTGTCATTTCTATCTTTGCTCCTCCTGTATTACTACCAAAGATGTGTGCATTTCTGAAAGACTCTGGGGAGAGGGGGGTGGATTCCAGTTCTGCAGGAGCTTGAGGTTCGTACGGGAGCAGGTGGTGTTCAGTCAATAGTCTCGGCCAACAGCAAACAAGACCTTGGACTGCTCCAAGGGGCCCTGCTAAAACATCTGCAGGAGATTATGTCCCTGCAGGAGCTACAGCTATCTGAAGCCTTAGCAGTGGCAGACATGGGGTTCTCAAATTTCAGGAACACCCTGTGCAATGTTAACATCTGGTACCCCTGCCTCTTGTGCTCCGTTCTGTGGCATTGTTGTCACCCCAGCCGCATGGCATCCTCTGCAACTGCACCTGTCACATGACCCTAAAACTGCCTCTGGCCTTAGGCAGGCGGACCAGACCTGAAGTATAAAATCATAGAATTGTAGAGTTGGAAGGGACCCAAAGGGTCATCTAGCTCAGCCCCCTGAAATGCAGGAGTCACAACTCAAGCACCCATGGTAGGCTCCAGCTCTCTTTAGAGTCTGTGAACTGCGGATGCAGAAATACTGCAAGGGATTCAGCGGGGGTAGGGTCCTGAGGCCAGGAGGACCTTGAATGCCAATGTTTCTGTGCCTGAGGAAGCAGCCTGGACCTCGCCCTCATCAGAAAACAAGGTCCTCATTGCTGAGAGACCTCATTTGTTTTTGCTTTTGCTGTATAAGGGAATAAGATAATAATGAGTATATGAGTGGAAACGGAAAACTAGACAGCTGAGGGTGATGGGGAAAATGAGAAGAAAAAAGAATTAAATAGTAAAATGTGAAATTTAAGATTAGATAAAAGGGTTGAAATGTGAATTGGAATATAAATTTATAATATAAAGCAATAAATAGGGGAAAGTAAGAAGAGTGGGAAGTCATCTTATTTGGAAAAATGTATTACAATTTGATGTAATTTGGTACTGAATATTTAAAATTTGGAAAACTAATAAAAACTATTTGGCTAAAAGAAGAAGCAAATGACGTCCTGATGTGATTGTAAATAGGCTGCATCAAGGTGTGTGTGTGTGTGTGTGTGTGTGTGTACAGTGTTTTCTGATGTGTGCAAGTGTTACTGGGCACCAGGCAAAGACTTTGTTGCTGAAGCCAAGCTTAGCTGGAACAGGAATCCCTCTTCCTCTCCTTCCTGTCCAGGGTGATCCAACGGCAGGCCTGGGAGCGTGGGTGGAGCCAATCCAGAGCCTGACCGTCCTACACTACACCACACAAGGCAGCCGCACACACAGCTCCTGACAATGAAGGAATTTGGAACTCCAAGACCCAGTGAGAAATTAAAACCAGGAGAAGGGGGTTGTATCCAAGGCAGCGTTAAGTTAAAGCCACTCAACTGTTTACTTGTTGATGCAGCCCTATTCATGCTCCCTTTGGATGTACACAGAGGAGGACCTTCTGGAGGATTGCACCCTTGGTCTTTCAGCACGATGTGTGGATGGGTGCTTGGAGGTGAACAGGGTGAATTTAAACGTTATCTCTGTGAAGCAAGGCAAATAAAGTCTTGGCAACAAAAACAGATTTTTCTAACAAATGTTTAGTTTTACTTTTTTGCAGGGTTTTTTTTTAATGATTCTGGGCACAGGAACAAAATGACTTTAGTGACAGATGGGCTGGAATGTTTTGTGGATGTGTCTTTGTTTGAGTCAGACATATGTAGAAATAGAAACTGACTTAACCCCTTCAGCACTGACATGGGATGCTTGTCAAGAGCATTTCCTTCTGGTCAAGCAAGTCTGAAGTATGTTGTTTCATTTTGGCTACTTAGATCACACTGAAATAAATCCTGGCAACTACCAGGGCAGAAAAAGTTCTCCTTAAAAGACCACTTATCCCCTCCCCAACCTCCTCAAAAGAAAATCCTTTCAATAAACTGAGTGCAAAATGTCTTTGTGATGTTCAAAGAAGGAAGCTCTCCAGGTGGGAATCCTCTTTAGCTGATAGCAAAATGGCACTCAGCTCAAAGCTTGGACAGGTTCAAAGCAATCTGGAGCTGTTGGCAGTAACACGAACGTATGCTATGATGCTGGGTAGGGTAAGTTTGCTCGGGCACAAAACTTAAGACTTGTCTGTGTCTTTTTGCTCATTTTAGGGATCCTGAATGCATTCAGCCACCGTAGTTTCTGGTATAAACTGATTGGATCTGCTTCTCCCAGACTAAGGTGAAAATTGTAACTCAAGCTGCAATCCTATACATATTTGCCTCATATCAAACCTTATTGAAATGAATGATGTTTACTTCTGAGTAGATACATAAGAGGTTATGCTGTCTGTTGTCTACCCTACTATTTGTACCTTTCAAATGCCCCAATGCAGTTCCCACTACACTACATATTCTTTAAAAATATATAAATTACATTTATTTATTTATTTTAAATTATTTAAATCATTTTAACACCACTCATGGGTTGAAAAAGGCTCCCAGAGCAGTTTACAAAAAAAATATCAGTGATAAGACCAGTCCCTGCTTTCAGGTTCACTCTCTAAAAGACAAGTCACAAAAGGAAAAGTGACTGAGAGGTAAGAGTGGAGGGGGAAAGCAACCTCTTAGTTCTGAATTCTTATTTTATTTTTTTAACAAAGCTTAAAATATAAATCAGGAGGTTTGGGGAAAGTCCTGAGCAGCGGGCAGAGAGGCCTAAGGGCCAAAAGTTACCCACCCCTGGCTTAGTAGCGAAGATGGAAAAGGCGGAGCTGCCTCTGACCACCCCAGACCCATTCCCAAGATGCAAAGTCAGAGGTCTGGGGGCAAGAATGGGACAGGGTGGAAAAAGTTAAGGAGCATTTGCCCTTGTGACAAAAACCAGCTGGAGACGGACTCCCACCGTGGCTGTTTTGACAGCCCAAATTCACTGGCTTGCGCAATATCTCTGTCTTGTTAAAGGTAATTACAGTTCTTCCTGTGTAATGAGATGGTTTTTAAAGGCCATTCAAAAGAAATTTTCTATAATGAGGTTAAGGGTTTTATGGTGTTATACATCAAGGGAGCTGGTAATTGGTCGGATCCAGGAAGCGCCCTGAAGAAGAGAGATAGCGGGCTTCATGAATACGGTGTAGAAATCACAGGCACCAAAATGGGAGCTTTCCCTTTTTTTCCCTTTCGGCTTAGCCTCCTTTGGAAGAAGGAAACAAAAGAGAAGGGGATAAAGGGGTGGGGTGGGAAGGAGGGACAGGAAATGGCTTTCTCTCAAGTAGTTTGTGATGGTATATAATAAAAAGCAAACTCTCCTAGCAATTTGCTCAGCAGCTGTTAAGGGAAACTAGCTGGCACCAACACCGAGCCACTCACACACTTGAAGGGGCTCTCATGGACTCTTGTCTATACCCATACGAGGGTTCACCTAATGGTGAACGGTGGCCCTGCCTCTCCAGCTGGTGCTGGGCAGTCACAATTAAATTTCCCACAATACCTCAGTGCAGTAGTTGGCAGCCTTTTGGTGCCAGTGGGCTGCATTTGACCCCTAGGTCTGGGGCTCCCCACTCCTTGCTGCAATATCTGGGGACCAGTGAATCTGAACTGACCCCATTCCTTTATTATGTCTCCCCAGCTGTGGGTGTAGTTTATCTTGATTTCAGTAAGACTTTTGACAAATTCCCCTGTGATATTATTGTGGAGAAGCTGGCAAAATATGGGCTGGATGAGATTAGTGTTAGGTGGATTTGACTAAGACTCCAAAATACTCCCTGGTGGTTCCTCATTACCCTGGAAAAAGTGACAAGTGGGATGCCACAGGGCTTTGTCTTGGGTCCATTGTTGTTCAACATCTTTATAAACAACTTGGATGAAAGAATTGAGGGTATGCACATCCAATTTGCAGGTGACACTAACTTGGAAAAGATATGCAAGACCCCAGAAGACTGAATGGGGACTTGTGATGGCCCTAACAGGTTGGAGAACTGGGCCAAAGCAAAATGAATTTCAATAGGGACAAATGTCAGGTTCTACACTTAGGCAGAAATAACCACCTGCAAAAAATATAGAATGGGGGAGATCTGGCTTGCCAGTAGCACACATGAATAGGATTTAGGGGTCTTAGTCAACCACAAGATTAAAAGCAGTCAACAGCATGATGCAGCAGCAAAAGAAAGAAAGAAAGAAAGAAAAGGAAAGAGAAAAAAGCAAGTGCTATTCTAGGCTGCATCAACAGAAGTAGTGTTCAGATCAAGGGGAGTAATAGTACCACTTTATTCTGCCACCACAATTTAAGAAGGTTATTGACAAACTGGAATATGTACAGAGGAGGGTGAGCAAGATGTTAAAGCGTCTGAAAAGCAAGTCTTATGAGGAATAGTTGAGGAAGCTGAGTATATCCCAGAGATGGCATAACAGATGAAGGACGCTGTTGTGAATCTGGGAGAAGTGAATGGAATTATGAACAGAAGCATTAAGAAACCACTGGAAATGGCAAAGCTGAGAGAGAAAGGCCCTTGCGTACAAGCTGAAGTGAACACAGAAGAAAAAGCTCCCAAGCTTTTGGTGAAAAAGAATGGGGAAATGGGGGTGGGGGAGAGACTGACAGACAGAAGATGAAAGGCCTTGCGTGGGGGCAGGACAGAGAGGCTGAGGGAAGAGGGGGACGCGCCTGGGGACACTGGGAAGGGTTCACTCTTCTGTGTGTGGAAGGGAGGGCTTTGTAAGTTCCCCTTGTTCTTCTCCTCCTTCTCTTTTCCTTCCTTTCTCTCCTTTCCTTATTTTTGCTTTTTTCTATCCCCACCCCCTAGATTAGAGTGATTTTTATGGTATTTTATGCTGAAAACTTTTAATAAAAATTGATTTTTTTAAACAAAATAATCATTTATGCCTCAGATCATGAAGGCAGAACATAGCCATTCTGGCTAGTAGCCAATGATAGCCTTTGTCCTTCATGTATTAAATACCATTTAATTTACTCTGCAGTGGCATTAGCTTGTGAAGCAGCATGTGTTAACAAACTTGCCATAACAGCATTTTTCTTTTACAATAAAATAAAATTAATAAGAATGTTTATTCACACAACGGACTTGGTGGAACAGCTGCAACCAACACCAGTTATATGGGGCGGGAGAGACAGAAGCAGCATCTCAAATAGGCACACGGATTAACTTGCATGTGCATCGGAATCAAGGTATGGACACTCCTCCTGCTCAGAAATTATCAGTTGCTATTATTTCATTTGTGCATTTTATTTCTATCCAGTTCTTCTTCCCAAGAGAGCCTAGAAGCAGAAGAGGTCTGAACCCTGAAGCTCTAGTGCATGCATGCGTACACAAATGTACATCTATCGATCACGCCGAGAGACATGTAAAAAGACAATTAATTAATTAATTCATCTTTATTATTTACAATACAGAATGAGATACATAAAAAAGAAGCAACATCACTTCTGAAAAGCATCCAGGGACCCAAGCATTGCAGCTGGGACACCTCAGCCCAAGCCCAGCCTGGCCGACTTCTAGGATGAAGACAGCTGGTGGCTGGTGATGCCATCACCAAGCCAGACCAGGTGGTTGAGTAGGGCAAGCTCATCATTTTTTTCTTATTAGGTTATGATGTGAAACAAAAAATAACTCCCCCCGCACCCTGCCACAGACATTTGTTTCTCATATGCCCATTTGTCCATTCCTTCTCATTTCTACATTAATTTGTAATTTTTTTTAAAAAAAAAAGCCCAATAACTTGTATTTAAACAATCATATTTAAATAAGCATTTAAACACAGCATTGTATTTAACTGTGCATTCCTATCTCAGTGTAGACATTTTCCAAATGCATTTTATCCTTTTCTACTTCAAAAACATGCAATTGGACTTAGTTTTGTTGAGCTGGGAGCTGCATTGCAAAATTTAGAGAAGGCTGAACTGTGAATGTTGATACCATCCTAATTCATGCATTAGTCCGGGTTGTCTTTTTCCAACCTTGAAGCTTCTGTCGCAAATCCTTTTCTTCTGATTTGAAAATGTCATTTATTTGATGGTACTGCAGCCAATCTGTGAAATGGTGTCTGATTTCTTCAAACTTTCTCAATTTTAATTGGTTTTCTTCCTCCTCTAGTATTTCTTTATCGGTTACCCAGTTTCCCCCCATATTTTTCCCCTTCACTGAAATGGCCTCGGGGGGGGGGGAATAACCAACAAGGTGTTTTTTGTCCTAATAGGTTTTTATACCTATCCCACAATGTATATAATGATTTCCTTATGCGATTCAGAAAGCTCCTGCGTACTTTGACGTTTTCATAGCCTAAATAAGCATGCCATCCAAATCTGTTGTCCCATCCCTCCAAATCCATTAAATCTGTATTCTGCAAAATTATCCACTCTTTTATCCAACATAGGCAGGACTCTTCATAGTAAAGTTTCAAGTCAGGCAATATGCTGATGAATTTTCATGAGGATCTTAACAACAACAATAGCAAAGTGATCCAAAGTGTTTTATATGGATTACCTCTTGGTTGACCAGTTTCCTGAGATTCCTGCCAAGGTAGCTGGTTTTTGTGTAGCACCAGGATTTTTGTCACCACAGGACCTTGTCTTATTTTAAAAATTATTAATACCTTATGCTGCTCTTCAACCTTTTAGTATTTCATTTAGTATCATATTTCTCGCTGTTTTATATTCTACATTGTTTTTCATTTTATATTTAATGCATTATGTTGGGTTGTATGCATTCTGTTTTCTTCCTCCCTTCTCTGCTGGCCATTGACTTGCTTTGATGGCGCCATGTGTACAGACACTGCTGAAATGTGCAAGGCTTCAACACAGTTCACCACAAAAAGGACAAAGCCACAGCTGTGCTCTCCCCACTTTTATCTACTGGCCATGCAGTCCACAGGAGGTTGCCCATCAGGGAATGTGATTCCTTTAGTTTCAGAAGACCTCTTCAACATGTGTCTGAGAATATGCAGAATGCTCAGGGGAGGGAATATATATTTTAAGTACGTAACTTGGTTTGTTGTGCTGAAGGATTCCCTAAATCTCTGAAATACCAAGAAAGCAGTCAAAGCCTAAGGAAATGGCTATCAAGGGGTGACCAGCCATGACAGCCAACTCCAACTGCTTGAAACCATACGAGGGGAGAGAGGTTCCTGTGGGTCCTGCTTGCGGGTTTCCCAGAGGCATCTGGTTGACCACTGTGAGAAGAGGATGCTGGACTAGAAGGGCTATTGCCCTGATTCGGCAGGGCTCTTCTTTTGCCACCTTGTGATGTTCTGCTTCTGTTCTTATATCCTTAACTGTCATGGCTTCCTCCAAATAATAGCCATCTTCAAATATTTGTAGGGATGTCGAATTTTCTTCTACTTCCGAGGGTAGGACCCAAGTCAGTGGCTTCAAGTTACGAGAGAGGAGATTCTGACTAAACACCAGGAAGAGCTTTCTGACAGTGAGAGCTGTTCAACGATGGAATGGACTCCCTCAGGAGGTGGTAGACTCTCCTTCCTTAGAAGTTTTTAAGTAGAGGGGTGTCTTGCTGTAGCCTAACAAGGGGTGAAGCAGCAGGGTACAAACCTAGGCAGTGCATATGGGGGTCCTGGGCTGCCCAGATGACAAGAACCCCCTCTCAGCCTCACTAATGTGGTTCAAAGGAAAGCAGAGCAAGATGTTTGGCACCTGCTTAGCTTCAGGAGTTGCCAAAAGGAGGCGAACAAGACGCCATCCAACCATCTTAGGGACTCTACCCTAGATTTGTGCAGGGTGTCCCCCTTAGCTTTGTAATGAGCACAGTGAGTGTTTGCAGTAGCCAGGCCCTGAACACTCTGAATATTTGCAGGGACCAAGCCCAGGCCATGTTTGCCCTCTTTGTTGCTTTCAAAACAATTTTATTATGCTTATATGTCAGGAGTGAGCCAGCAATAAATCACATTGTGAATTTTGAAGTTAACTCTTCATTAGCAAGAATGCAATCTGCACAGACTTGGTGGAGTGTCGGGCCTAATGGGCACAGCAGCTCAATCCCAGGTAACTGGATCCTATGGAACAGTTGCCGAGACTAAAAGTCCCCACCTCCCCACAGCTGTCTAAGTCCCCTCCTCTCCAGGGGTTTCCCCAAGCAATCAGAGACTATGCCTGCATGAAGCCTACCTCTCCTTCACCCTTTTTATGCCTCTTCTGGTTCTTTGAGACAAGGGGGGAGGGAACTTGTTGCAGCAGGAGGGGGAGACACTCATGACTCTGCATCAGCCTGACTCATCTCTGCCTCTTTGCTTCTCTCCCTCCACTCTCCTATTTCCGCTTCTTCCTCCAACTGTGGACTTCTCTCTGCCACAGACTCTCCCAGCTCACTAGGCCCTGTTACCTCTCCAGCTTCTGACACCTCCTCCTCCCAGTCTTCTCTCTCTTCTCCCTCTGATCCCTCATCATTGTCCCACCACTAATCCCTGAGCAATGAGCCACCTTCTTTTGATGGTTCTCCAGCTAGTTCCTCCCACCATTCCTCTGTGTTTAACCAGTCCATGACATTATATATAATCACACATCCTCCATAATAAGTCCAGGGCAGTGGGCAACTCAGTAAAAATACCATCATTTACAACAGGGGGCCCACATGCTACATGGAGGAGCAGAAAGGCAAGAGGGGGTGGGGCGAAAAGTGTAAATATTACCTTCATATAGAAGTCTGGTTTCATAGAATTTTAGGGTTGGAAGGGGCCACGGGCATCACCTAGCCCAACCCTCTGCAATGCAGGAATCTTTTTGCCCCATGTGGGGCTCGAACCCATGGCCCCAAAATTAAGACACAGCTGTCTTATGACCAGGGCAAAAAGGGTGTGGTGAGGATTCTGAGGGTCAAAGAGAGAGCTTTGGAGGGCAACATTTGGGCTGTAATGGGCCGGGTCTGGGCAGACTTTCGCAGCAGTGCTCAATAAATATGGTAAAGAACACAGCACATGCTTGAACTTCAGCCAGCTGAAATTATGCAGGAGATATTGTGTCTTTAAACTCGGAAATTACAACGTTCTCTTTCAGCACTAATGTGAGTAGGTAACTGCCTTGCTGAAACATAAACACGGATGACGCGGGAAGAAAGCTGTCACTTTTCAATACCTCCAAAGAGAGCGTGTCAAAGTTACTGCAACATTGCAAAATTATCCACAGCTGCAATTCTCTCTCAGACCCCCCCCCTCCCATATTCATTGAAATTTTAATTGCAAACATTCAAATATCATCTAATTTAAATGATTAGAGTCATGAATTAATTCTTGGCAAACCCAACTCCTTTTGCATGGGATTCAGTCAGCAAAGCTGAGGAGGGCAGGGGGAGACCACCCATGTCGGACCAAACAGTTTCTGGGGGCGGGTGGCCCACCTTTGGCTCAATCCAGCCTGGGAGTTCTCTGGATGGCAAAGTGGGAAGTGTGCCAGGTGGGCATTCTCCAAGGGTGAACTGTTATTCCATTTGACATCTTTGGGCAGGGATGGGGAACCTGAGAGGCTTCTCTGTCTGACCCCCTCCTTACCCCAGACCACACCCCTCCCTTCTTCACATCTTGCCTGGCTGGAATTGCATCTTTGAAGTATGACAGTGGCTCTTTCTTGCGTGAAAAGGGGGGGGGCATGTAAAAACCAGCTTATTGTATAGCGCTTACATTTACACCTGCTGCCCCACACGTTTTGTTCACTGCCCCTGTGCACCACTGGCACAAGGCCCCTAAAGGCAATGTGGTCCCCAGGCTGTAAAAGGTTCTCCACCCCTGCCCTGGACCAAAGAATGTTTCTCTGCAATGGAGCCATCACATCGCAGTGGCAGTGGGTGGGAGAGTCTGCATTGGGTAGATTATATAAACCTAGAGGCAGGGCTTTTCCCCCAGACAGAACTCACTGGAACTCAGTTCCGGCACTTCTCAGGTGGGTGCCGTTGCCATTATGAGAGAACAAGGAAGGTGTTCATGGTGAGTTCCAGGACTTCTTTTTCTAAAACAACAAAATAGCACCGCCTATAGGTTAGTAACTAACACAAAATCTACCTCCTGGCTTGCACAGCGCTCAGTGGACGAGGCTGTTGGAGGGTCTTGCCAAAGAGAGAAGTACAATGCCCTCTTTCGAGCCATCTTGCTACTGCTCTTGCCTCCCTTGGCCTGTACTGGCCATGGTGAACTGCTGCCACCACCTCAATTTGGGAAGTGTCACCGAACACAGGGCATGGGTACAATGGAGGGACTATCCTTTATCAGTCAGACCATTTAACTCAGTATTGTCCACACAGCAGCTCTCCGGGGTTTCAGGCAGGGAGGTTCCAGCCCTATCTGCAGATGTCAGGTGCCTGCGACCTCCTGCTTGCAAGGCATATGCTCTTAGACTGAAGTACATTCCTTCATCCTGACACAAGGTAGTGACAGCTCCAGGTTTTTTGGGGGTGGGCACTGGTGCAAGACAATCAACATAGGTGTCCTTTCTTCACTAAGACGTGCTCTTCAATGCTCTCACCTGTGGGGTCCTGGGACATGGACCCTTGGCAGATGCCTGTCTCTGCCATCCCTTGGCACCAACCCTGATTTTAAGAAGAATATGAAGAAGTGTGTGTGCATGTTATTGGAAAAGGTAAAGGCACCCCTGACCATTAGGTCCAGTCGCGGACGACTCTGGGGTTGCGGCGCTCATCTTGCATTACTGGCCGAGGGAGCCGGCATACAGCTTCCAGGGTCATGTGGCCAGCATGACTAAGCCGCTTCTGGCGAACCAGAGCAGCGCACAGAAACGCTGTTTACCTTCCCGCCGGAGCGGTACCTATTTATCTACTTGCACTTGACGTGCTTTCGAACTGCTAGGTGGCAGGAGCTGGGACCGAGCAACGGGAGCCCACCCCGTTGCAGGGATTCGAACTGCCAACCTTCCGATCGGCAAGCCCTAGGCTCAGTGGTTTAGACCACAGTGCCACCCGCGCCCCATGTTATTGGTACCGGTATGTGCATGTTACTGGTATGAGCACACGAAAGGTCATACCAGTAACAAACTTAGTTGGTCTCTAAGGTGCTACTGAAAGGATTTTTTTTTTTTTTTTTTTTGCATGAAAAGTGTTATATCAGGAGCCCAAGCAAACTTAAATCAAGTGCTCTGGATAAATGTTCCATTCAGAAATTGGCTCACTTTGTGGTGTTTGTAAGCTGCTTACACTCTACTTGACATAATGTTTTCTCCCCCAGGCTCCATGCTTCCAGCAACTGGCCTCAGGTGGAAAATTTATGAAGGCCAACAAAGTTTTCAGAAGACGACTGCAGAGTTTGAATGCTGCAAAGCATCCCAAGAGGGAAGAGAAAGAAACACAAGTAGAATTGCATCTGGAACCGAGAGAGAGAGAGAGAGAGAGAGAGAGAGAGAGAGAGAGAGAGAGATATGTTGGGATAAAAGAACACTACTCCACCTGCTTCATTGGTGGAGAGATTTTTGTAAAAATAAAAATAAAAATGCAATATTTATAGTCCCCTTTACATTGAGTGTTTTCAGTTCCCAGACTGAGGAGCCAAGTAAGAAAAAATAAGCAGAGAAAAACTATATACAAAAATTACAAAATCATGCAATTACAAAACAATGGCAGCCTGCTCCCTTCCTCTGTCTCTCACACAGAGGCCCCCACTGTCTGCCAAAGGACTCTCACTTGGTGGCTTTTGAGTAACTCAACATCCCCCCACCCCCTGCTGTGGGAAGCGCAGATCCTATGTATCCTAAGGCCATTGAGATGCTTTCCCAGGGACAAAAGAATCTCACCTCAGAGGAAGGGCATGCAAACTCCCTTTGCATGCAGAAAGTTCTAAGTTCTGTCCCTGGCATCTCTAAGAACATAGTAAGATAAGGGGAGCCTATTGAATCAGGTCAATGGCCCACCCAGTCCACACCCTGTTCTCCCAGTGGCCTCCCCAGTGCCTGTGGGGAACCTGCAAGGAGGACCCGAGCAGAACAGCAGTCCATACTGCACAACTGTCCCATTTTTGACCAGGACACCACAGATTTAAAGAAGCCATCCCATCCCAGCTTCTGATTGGATCCCAAAATGTCCTGGGATTCACACATCCTCCATTAGGCAACCACCACCAAGAAGCGCAACTCCCCCCCCCCCCGTGTCTTTTTAAATTGAGTGGGGAAAGAAGATGGCTGCCGTGACTTCTGGAATAAGTTGGGCTCTACTCCAACAGAGCACAGGGCAGGGAAGAGAGGGCAATTCTCCATTTTGCCTTGCCCAGCCCTGGCACTGCTGGAGCATGCAGAGTGCATGGCCCCCTGGGGATCCATGAGCCCAGCACTGCTTCGCCCACAGCTGGAGAGAAAGGCTGTGGCAGTGGCTCCTTCCTGGGCAGCAGGTGGTGCGGCCTCGGTTTGCTGGTGGTCGGAGAGTGAGGCACCGAGGTGGTGGGTTCATTTTGCCCAGCCTCCGTACCGCTGGAGAGCCCAGTGGGATCCGCAAGCCCAGCACCACTTCACCCACAGCCAGGGAGGAAGGCAGTGGTGGTGCACAGAGAGGAGGCTGCTGCATGGTACTGCATAAGCGGTGGGTGAGTCTCCTTCCTTGGAGGGTTTTAAGCAGAGGTTGGATGCCCACCTGTCATGTCTGATCTAGTTCAGATTCCCTTCCTGCTCTACAATTCTATGATCCTCAGCCATGGCAGTTAATGTGGTACAATTGTGCTTCAAATATATGGTGTGTCAGGGTTGGATGATGAGCAAACCTCCAAAATGTTTCTGTACGTGGGGAGCTGATGTCTTATTATAACAATAAATGTATGTTTCAAAGTACATTCAACATTCATTTTTAAAAGGTCACATTCGCAGTCTACATTTACAGGTAGATGTAATTTTGCTTTTCCAACATTTAATAATACATTGCCAGTTCATAAGCACAAAATTGTATTGTTTGCCTGCCTTCTTTAGACCTCATATAATGAGATAATTTAGCTAAAATGGCAATAATCATGTATTATTATTTTTTTAACTTCATGATTTATTGTGGGGACATTTTCTGATCTCCATTGTTTAGATTAAAGAATTTTCACTGCACTGACCATATATGATCAAATACTTTCATGGGTTCTCAGATTAATTTCACCCAAACCCATTGAAAAAAGCCTTTCACAAGTGGCATTAGGGGAAACTCTGAGCCACATCACAATGTAGTAAAATGATACATGGCAAGGAGAGAATGGATAGAGAATAGTTCTCTCTCCCTAGAATTGTACACTTGGAAGGGGCTCATCCAGTCCAGCTCCCCGCAAGGCAGGAATCTCATCATCTGAGGCCCTTCTAGAGTTTCCGCCTGCCATCTTTGTTATGTATCTTTAGCAGGCAGGTGAAAACATTCTTCTTCGACTAGCAGGGACGTCTTAAGTAAATCCGGTGCCCTGGCGTGAAGATCCCTCCAGCGCCCCTCACGCTCCACCGGGCAGGGCCAGGCACGGAGGGCAGCCGGAGGGCACGATGGGGCAGGTGGGGACGCTGCCAGCTGTGCTCCACCTCCACCTGCTCGGCTGAAGCGGCAGCGCGGCACTGCCATCCAGGGAGCCCTGGCAGCAGCGCTGATGGGAGGCTCACCGATGGCCTCTCCGCTTCCGCAGCCCGAGAAGAGGTAGGCGAGAGCGGTGCTGCTGGTGGGGTTGGAGGGCACAGGCGCCCTCCTCAGGCCATGGTGCCTTGCGCCGGTAGCCTCAATAGCCAAGACGTCCCTGTCAACTAGGCCTTTGGCCATAAAACTGCCCCACCCCCCCGTGCTGGAAGGCAAGCATCCTGACTCTATTTTATTCCAGACAAAGAGTTACTCGCTTACTTTGAAACAAGACTGACTGGTGCAGATCAGAGGAATTTATAGGAGCAGTGCTTTTTTTCTTTTTTAAAAAATGTTTAGGGGTATTCTCATTTTCCTACTCATATTGAAATACTGCCCCTCAATGAGGCCAAACTTTGTTGTTCAGTTGTTCAGTCATGTCCGACTCTTCGTGACCCCATGGACCAGAGCACGCCAGGCACTCCTATCTTTCACTGCCTCCCGCAGTTTGGCCAAACTCATGCTAGTCGCTTCGAGAACACTGTCCCACCATCTCATCCTCTGTTGTCCCCTTCTCCTTATGCCCTCCATCTTTCCCAACATCAAACTTAAGATTCATAAAATGTTTAGGGGTATGCATCCCCCTACGTCCCCCCAGAAAAAAGCACTGTATAGGAGCATTTGTCTACTGTTGCTTGGGGCTCTAGCAATCCAGGGAATCAATGAGCTCAGGTGTTTCGTAAAGGGAAGACTCACCGGGGAGACCTGCATGGGCTCTTTTCTTACTCCCACACCTGCGCCAGCTGCCTCATTCAATCAAAGGTATCTGGGATGGTGGGCGACTCGAGAACCTGGGGAAATGGGATGGAGTGGCTGTCGGCTCAAGGTAGAAACCGGGAAAGGAGTGAAAGGCAGCTCTTATAATCAGATAAGCATTTTGCATTATGTGAAAACCTTCTCTGGAACACCCATTTTTTGAAAGGTAACCTTTTTTGTCTCAGTATATATGGTGAATACATATAAAAGGGAAATTTATGTTTGTCTCTTCCATAAGTGTCTAAAGAAAGTTGGGATAAGTAACATGTAATTGGTTGAACTTTTTCTGGATGTAATTGAGAGCCTTCTGATCCTTTTGGTATATCTTGCAAGTCAGGTGCACTCTCTCGCTTTCCTCTTGTGCTCATTTCTTATTTCCACTTTCCTGTCTGTACCTTATCACAAATAAAATCCAATAAAAATACTTTTAAAAAATAAAGATATGAGCTCTTCCCTGGCCCTTGTGAACAGAGTGATGTTGGGGGCCCACTTCTGGCACACGGTTTATTCGCTTTCCAGCAGTGGCCTTGCGAAGCGGCCATTGGCTCGTTCACACAGTATGTGGAAGATAGGGACAAGGGGTCTCTACGCTTTGCGACTTTTAAAAAACTATTTTTATTTAGAATTTCTATATGCCAGACAAGATTTTCCTTTAGTATTATTCAATATGCCCTCCTTTGCTTCTCCAAAACCTGCCTATGGCTTATCCTTTGGGAATAGCAGTTTATAAGTTACCTGCATTAATTTCCAATCTATCCCAATGTCCATTGATACAATTGCTGGAATGTACCTGGAGACAGGCAACAGCTGATTAGGTGTGTCCAATTAATGCACAACTGCACACACATGCATCACGGTGACCCAGAAGTGACAAGAAAAGGGGGAAGAATGGAAAGTTTTAAGCAGAGGTTGGATGGCCATCTATCTTGGATGCTTTAGTTGAGATTCCTGCATTGCAGGGGGCTGGACTAGAAGACTCTTGGGGTCCCATCCAACTCTATGATTCTATGATTGTTTCAGATCAAACAGTGCCATTTTTTCTAAAAAAAAAGAGGTACCTGAACTCACCATGAACATCCCCCTCATTCTCTTAGAATGGCAATGGCACCCACCTAAGAGGTGCCAGAACTAAGTTTTGGCAAGTTCTGGCTGAAAAAAACCCTGGTTTCAGAACGTGTGAATTAGGTACTGACATGCACTAACGTGTGAACTGAACTGAATTTCTCTATTCTTCAGGATCAGCTGGCACAGTCCACCCATGTTGGCAGCCATGAATTCCCCTCTCTGCTTGTGCCCAACACATCTTGAATGTTTCATGGGCCCAAAAGGTCAGGTAACCCTCCTAGCGGCTCTTGCTCCCAAAATCCACAGGCCCCTGGCTGCTGGGGCCTGCTTTGGGGTTGTAGCCATTGTAGGGACTAGATCTCACCCCACAAGGCCATCTTGAGGCACAAATGGAGCAAAATCATTGGAGTTTGTTACCTCACCCAATTCAGCAGGCGCTGGCTGCTCCTCTGGTGTGCACACAGGCCTCAAGGTTTTTGCTGCAAGTTCTCCTCCATTCAGGAAAGCACCACAATTTCCTCAGGTGCTGGCTGTTTTTCCTGCACGTTCACACACACTTTGGATTCCTCCTGCTGGACCCCTTCTTCCAGGGAATGGTGGAATCAGTCAGCTGCAGCTCCTCAGCTCCAGCCAGCGCACCCTTCTCCAAGGCACTTTCCTGCTTGTCTTCAGCTACCATCTGCATCTCTTCACAGTTCCAGCCCCTCTGCTGCCCATCCAGCCCTTGGACGTCTTTGGTCACCCTTCCCGCCTGGATGCCTTGCCACTGGGCTCCTGGGTCACATTCTACCTGCTGTAGCATTTCATCCAGCAGGACCCTCACCTCGTAGGAAGTCACACTTTCTTCTCAGCTGCTGTATTCTATCAAACCGCTGGTTCAGCCACTAATCCAGATCATTCAGCTGTTGGCCTCACCACAGATTCATTTGCCCAAACCACTGTCTCTGCCCTTCTCCATTTTCTAAAGCTGGTTGAAGAATGTTACTATTCCTCCTCCCGATTTTGACTGGGCACACCTTGCTGACAGACCCTTCTCCAGGAAACATGGATCCCAACTTCGGACACCAGTATTTCATGCCACCCTAATCTCTGAGCAGTACGAGATTCCAGGGGTTCATGTTTGCTTTTGGAAATGAGGCACAGCAGAGATATATGATTTATTTGCAAACATGTACTACCTGAGCCTACGATGGAGGGGTTCTTGGCATTAGCACCCAAAAGGGTCTTGTTTGTCCAGAAATCAAGCATTGTTCTCAAACATTGCTCTGACTTTGCAGCTTGCTGCTTCACTCCCCTTTCAACTCTAAACTCAGGTGCTGCCCTTTCAACGATCTCTGCCCTACTCATTTGCCGTCTTGCACAGAGCCCCCTTTCCTTTGGTCTCTTAACGGTCCATCACCCAGGGGTCAGCAAACATTTTCAGCAGGGGGCCAGTCCACTGTCCCTCAGACCTTCTGGGGGGCCAGACTATATTTTGAAAAGAACAAATTCCTATGCCCCACAAATAACCCAGAGATGCATTTTAAATAAAAGCACACATTCTAGTCATGTAAAAACACATGCTGATTCCCAGACCGTCCGCGGGCCGGATTGAGAAGGCGATTGGGCTGGATCCGGCTCCCAGGCCTTAGTTTGCCTACCCATGACCCAAGCAATCACCTCAAAGCTATTTTGTCTCATATTTTAAGACTTGCTGGATCCAGGGGTCAGAAGGATCCCACACACAGCTTACTTACTTCTCCCCAAACTCATAACAGTATGTTTGGCATGTCAGTTAAAGAGGGCTGGCAAGATTGACTGCAATCTCATGAAATATTTAATTCTTTCACTCCTTATGAAGACAAACGTTATCGGGGATGAAAGATTTGTACCATCAGCTGATTTTTTATATTATTATTATTATTTTGCAGGGTGCATGTCAATCAAGCACTTTATTTCAGCTTTAAGCTCATATAAAACAAAACTAAGACAAATACACACACACAGTTAAATTTAAAAAATAATGACAATAAAAGCCTTAATAAAGATACAAAATTAAATATGGAAATTATCAGGAAATTTCATGCAGGGTGCATGTGTGAATATCTGCTTCTCTCCTCCCTCCCACTCCTCTAAAAGATTGGCTCTTTGATCTACCTGCCTATTACTCATCTCTGGCAACATGGGATGTCGGTTCATTATCGCGCCTTCATTTATTTCTGGTGGCGTATTTTCTCTGTCTAGTGTATTCATATCTGCCTGGATATTTATCACAATGTGCCTGGCTATCAATGTCTCGGCAAGGCCATCCATATTGCATCTGGTCTGCAGCTTAGGTCACTGTGTCTTTTGTGACTGAAGATCATGTCTGGGATAATATCACTGGCTTGCAGGTATTTAAAAAAAAAACAACCTGTTCCAAGCAGCGTACTCAGGAAGCTGTTATCTTCGAGTCTTCTAGGGAATTCGTATACCTCTCTACCCAGCATTCAGCATTCAATCAGCTTACTCCCAGGTAAGGGAGAAATTTGATTCAGTTCACTTTTGCAGGTGACTCTACAAAATCCCCACTTTTTGAAACAATATGTGAACCAAAATGCAGCCATCCTTAAAAACCTGGACTTTGCCATATTTTCCAATAAGTTTCCTAGCCAAGTAATGCATACAAAAAAGGACATACCAAGGCAAAGTATGGAGAAAAATGCATATATTAGTGAAAACAACCTGCAAAAACACATTATATAGGGGAAACTGTATTGTAAAAGAAATGTGCATACAGGGGGAAAAATGCACTGGAATGCTGATGAATTTTCATGAGTATATATTGATATACAGTGGTACCTCGGGTTAAGAACTTAATTCGTTCTGGAGGTCCGTTCTTAACCTGAAACTGTTCTTAACCTGAAGCACCACTTTAGCTAATGGGACCTCCCACTGCCACTGCACCGCCAGAGCACGATTTCTGTTCTTATCCTGAAGCAAAGTTCTTAACCTGAAGCGTTATTTCTGGGTTAGCGGAGTTTGTAACCTGAAGCGTCTGTAACCTGAGGTACCACTGTATCAGAAACTGATGTGTTAATGTAGAGAACTGAACTTAAGAGTCAAAAACAGGAGAAACTTAGAGAAAATGACATCTTGTCCTTCTCCTTCAGGGCACTGTTTGGTAGGATAAAGCCCTCTGGCCCCAAGGGACCCCTCTCTTCCTTAACCCCTCAAGCTGGCTGGCAATGAGAGAGAGGTTAGGTAAAAATTTGCATTCACCAAAAATATACCTCTATACGTTCACCACTATCCTAATGTTCCCTAATTTTCTTTGTCTGCTGTGGCTATTCAACCATACCAAACCAATTTTATGAATTCACCACCGCCATGTTCAGGGAGCAGACCAAGGGTTGCCAACGTTCTTAGGCACATTTGGGTTTTTTAAAGTAAGTGTTATGCGTACCACTCCCTCCCCTGGACCAGCCTCCCTGCCTCCCCAAGCAACAGAAGGATCCAATATGAACACAAGATGAGCCTACTGGATCAGACCAATGCCATCTAGTCCAGCATCCAACCAGATGCCCCAATGGGAAACCCAGAAGCAGGATCCGAGTACAAGAGCAGCCCTCTCCCCTCCTGTGGCTCCCAGAAACTGCCATTCAGAAGCACTGCTGCCTCCGCCCATGGAACTGAAGGGAACATAAGACTGGAATACCAAGAAACAGAGAGAAACCAAAATTAGCAGATTCATCCACCCCATACACAAAACTGCCCCTTTCCTGCTTGTGTCTCGGATGCGAACGCACCAGCTTGGATCCCACCAATGAAGTGAGGCTCTCGGAGCTGGGAATCTGGCCTCATTCTGCCTGCCTGTCCTCTTCTCCCGTGGGTCTGATCTTGCCCAAGCTCTGCTTGTTGTGACTGATTCGAAGAGCCAGGGAAGAAGCTGCAACACAGAATCCACTGTGCCATTTAACATGCCATTTAACAGTATGACAGCCTATGATTCCAGCCTCTTAGTGACATATTTACTCTCCCCAGTGGACCATCCTTTAAAAGATTCAGCATTCTCAGGCAAAGGAGACTGTTAATGCCAGAGTCACGCTTGACCTTCTCAGTAAAAGGAGGCAGCCTAGCAGATCTCTGATGGACAGAGAGAGAAGGAGGGACAGCCTGCAGGACCACATTCAACCCCTGGTATCTCTCTATATAAAAACGTTCAAGATGGGTCGTTTGATGTAGCTGCAATGCTTCGTAACCGCTTGACCGATTCTCTTTGAATTTGGACACAACATTCCATGGGTATATGGGAGTGATCTTGCGTACCTGGATTGCAAATATACCACACCTTTCATAGGTAGAAATATGATTTTACATCAAAAAAATTACCCCCTCCAGTGGACGTTTGAAGGTATAGCACAGTGCACCCGTTTCTAGCCCCTCCTCCTCTTTTTCGACCTGCACTGCCAGCAGCCAATAGAAAGACAGATCACCCTAAGACATTCCCCAACCTGCGCGGACCTGCAAAGCGCCGTTTGCCATTTCTGACCTCACGTCGCCCACACACAGAGTCGAGGCGCGCAAACAGGTAAGCCCCCGTCCACAAGTTGCTCCCTACCCTCGCCCACCTACACAGGCAGTGACTTTTACACAGAGCGAGCTTATTGCGTCCCCACCACCCCCTGTGCAGAACCGAGGGCCGAAAACAAAACTTTACTCCATTCCCACTTTGTGCCGCTTCCTCCGTCGCCTCCACACAGCCACTCCGCCAGAAAATCACGCCTCCGCAGTTGCCGTACTCGCCTCACACGTATCCACAGTCAGGGAGCCGAGGCGCACAAACCGTTACCCGCAAAGCCCCCCCCCTCAAGTTGCTGCCTCCCCTCGCCCACCTCCACAGGCCGCGACTTTACAACAACAGAAACACTGCCTGTAAAGAGCAAAGGTGTGTGTGGGGGGGGGAGCTGTGGCCACCATTTCCTCCCTCACCTCGCCCACCTCCGCAACCAGGACGCCCAAAAACAAAACTTACCCAAGTCCCGATTTCAGCCGCTTCCTCTGCCGCCTGCACAGAGCCACTCCACCACAAAAACACGCCTCCCCAATTGCCGCACTCACATCGCACACATCCACAACCATGCCAGCCAAAGAGACAAATTTTACCACCACCCCCCGCCGCCTCCCGACGAAGCTTCCACCACATGCACAGAAACAAGCCCACCTAAAAACACACGCCATGGCAGCAACTTACCCGACTACACCAGGGGTAGACAACCTGGGCCCATGGCCGGATACGGCCCACTCGCCTTCTAACTCTGGCCAACGGATGGACCGGAAATTACCACGTTTTTAAATGACTAGAATGCGCCCTTTTAAATAAAATGCATCTCTGGGTTATTTATAGGGCCTCCCTGCTGTTTTTACATGAGTAGAAGGTGTACTTTTATTTAAATTGGATCTCTAAGTTCTTTATAGGACATAGAAATTCATTTATATTTTTCAGAAAACATACCCCGTCCCAATGACATAGGAATTCATTTATACTTTTTCCAAAACAAATCTCGTCCCACCACAACCCCCTCCAAACTGCACAAAGACAACAACTACACATCTAAACACACGGCAGACATCCTACACTTCAACAAAATAAGGTATAAAAACCAAACATTTCCTCTTTTCCACTATACTTCCTTTTCCAATCCACAGCAACGCGTGTCCAGGTCAGCTATATAGGATAAAAATGAATTAAGGGAAACTCACACAGGGATGGGCCTTGCAAGCAGAAGGTCCCAGGAAGAGACTCCCTGCCTGAAACCCTCAAGAGCCACTGCTAGTCAACCCTGAGCGAGACGGATGGGGGTCTGAATCGGGATGAGGAATTTCCTTCGTTCCTCGATGGTGGAGGAGCTGGGCTGACAGTCAAATCTAGAGAGGAAAACTTTATTTTCACATTGCATTTAACAATCCGCTTCCCCGTCCCTCCTGTGCCATTTCTTGACAAAATTCACATTGCCAAGAATACGAAGGTGCTATTTCCTATGGCAGCAGAATTTGAGGATAAGCGTATTAGAGGGAAATGAAGGAAAGAAAGAATTTTGTTGATGGTAAATTGAATAATTCTGTTAAGGATCAGTTGCTTGAATTGATTCCCCAGTTATTGGAATGTAACTCTCACTCTCTTTATGTATATATAGAGAGATACACTAACTTTCCCTTTTCATTTGACCTGAAAAGCAATGTATTTGCAGTGTTGTTCCCATTCAAAACTTGAGGCTTCATTTCATCTGCTTTCTCACTGAATAATCTATGTTAATTTAATTGAAATTTGAATACTATTTTAGAAACAAAAGAAAACAAAGGCTTTGGCTTCACTTTCCACTGATCTTTTGTACCAAGATGGTGTGATTTGAAGAGTGGCTTGCTTGTGTTTACTTATTACTCTGGCAGGAGAGGCCTAATTGTTTTCAGCTTACCTTTTCAATAATCTGACAAATCAAAAAGAGGCTTTGACTTCAAGCTTTATTGATCTTCCCCTCCTCATATCAGTGAAACAGAAAATGCATTTGCGTGGGTGATTATCGTTCTGCTTTCTGTTGGCTGAATAGCTCAAGCCTTTGATCCTGCAGCATTATTACACTGGTAATGGGAAGCTGACTCCTGGAGCTGCAAGGCTGCTGGCGAATGGCCAACTGCATTGCCCTTCTAATGCCTCCAAGGCAACAATTTTGGGACACTGGGCATTGCCTTATAGCAAGTCAGACCGTGGGTCTCTCTAGCTCAGCACTCTACGCCCTGAGGCTGGCAGCGGCTGTCCAGCATTTCAAGTGAGGGAACATTTGCAGCCTTACCTGGAGATTCTGAGCACTGAACAGGGGACCTTCTGCATGTGAAGTGGGTGCTCTACTGCCAGAGGCACCAGCTTCTCCAAAGGAGTGGGGGGCTCAATGCAACATTGTGTGAGAGACAACCTCCGAACACTTGAGAGGGCCCGCCCCCCTCAAAAACATATTTGTGGGGCTGAAACTGCCTCAGTTGGCACCTATGACTACCACTAAGTCATGGACCTTTGCTGCGTGCTCCTTGATTCCTGGAATGGAGAATCAGGGAGCACACAGGACAAAGCTCCCAAGTTTGGATTCCTTTTGGAGGGGAGAGTAGTGTGGAGAATTAAGGGAGGTGTTGTTTGTTTTATCCACAAATACACCAACAGAGAGAACAGCAGGCCCATCTACCAGGCTTCTCCACTTCTTCATGCAGCACAAGAGTTTGGATTTGATATCCCGCCTTTCACTTCCCTTAAGGAGTCTCAAAGCAGCTAACATTCTCCTTTCTCCTTTCCCTTCCTCCCCCACAACAAACACTCTGTGAGGTGAGTGGGGCTGAGAGACTTCAAAGAAGTGTGACTAGCCCAAGGTCACCCAGCAGCTGCATGTGGAGGAGTGGAGATGCGAACCCGGTTCACCAGATTACAAGTCTACTGCTCTTAACCACTACACCACACTGGCTCTCCTTTTTCTATTCTTTAAAAATGTTTAGGGGTACTCTCATTTTGACTCAAGAAAATCACCATTTTATAGTTCATATTGGGGAAAATAAATACAGTAAATGGACAAAAGTACAAAGATTCACAAAACGTTTAAGGGTATGCGTACCCCTGCGTTCCTCCACAAAAAGTAGTGTGCATACACATACACAACAGTGGTTTCAGACACTCATGGAATGTGCCAAGAGCTTACATCATTTCAGGCCCACCTCCAGCCTTGATCCAATCCATCATTATGAATTTCACACAATCAGGCAGGAGTTAATCCCCAGCAATAAAATATTTTCTAATGTTTTCCTTTTATATTTAAACTCAGTGATAAGGCTGGTCCTTGGCTGAAAACAAATGGCCATGTTTATTCTGGTAATGTGTTTTGAAATTTGTCTTCCCATTTGATTCAAAAAAATACTGCCCAAAGCATCATCTAACCTTAATAAAATATCATAAATTCTAGTCAATAATCTCTTTCATGATATGCAATCATAAAGCAATATTCCTAATTTTGATCCATTGCTGTTTAATCTGCATATTAATATTCCTTATTATATAAGGAGATGCTTGCAAATACTGGAACCATTGTGGCAAATTATACATTTATTTAGTACCTGTAGCAATTCTAATCAGACATGGCTTTCATGTACAAATCTCAAAATGTTATATCTATTTTAAACTGGTTTTGGTGCAGATGAGGTAGCATAATATCAGGGCCAATATTTTTCTTAACCTATGTCCATAGTGGACTTTATACGATGGTTAGCTTCCTTGACATCCAGTTGTTGTAAGAATTTTAAGGTATTTTATTTATATATATTAACTGTTATTAATGTACCAAAACAAATAAGGCCACATGTCTGAAAACCAGCACAGGAAGACAGGCCTCACTCCCAACTGACCAAGTATTTCTTTGTCTCAGGAACAAAGGGGGGGTTGCCCCTCCAGCTACTCAGCAGACCTCTGCCTGAGTGATAATCTCTGGCATCCTGATACCTGTGTCAGACAAAAGGGTGTGATTAACTTGGCTGGGAGATAGGGAAATGTAAATATCTTTTGTTTCACCTGATGGGTTTTTCGTGGAGGGCGAGAGGAGACATGGGGGCAGGGTCCAAGATGCTACCAGACCCTCCCAATTTGTGATGTAATTCTAATGTATGGAGGGGTGGTCTTGAGCTGGAGGGGGGCAATTTCAAAAAGTCTATATAGGAGCTTGCGCGCCTTTGTTCGTGGTCTTTTGCTTGCAAAGACACCCTGCTGCAGCAGTTCTAATAAAGGGCTACCGCCTTGCTTTGGGAGATTCTGTATCGTCTCTATTTATTCATAAGTGCTCTTGAGAGGAGGGGAGCCCTACTAAGGCTCTTCCCCGGGTTCGTGGACTCCCTTCTGGGGCTGAACCTAATTTTTATAGCACAGTTCCTCTGTGCCTCTAGCCATTCTGAACCAAAAGAGAACCAAGATGGTAGCCTTGGTTCTTGGTTCTTTAGAGCCCGTAATACACCTCCATAGAGACCAAGATATTATTACTGTTACTTTTAGCCTTCCACAAAAACCAAGGCAACTCTTCTTCTTCTTCTTCTTCTTCTTCTTCTTCTTCCGTATATATGTTTGTGTTATAGTAAGAGTGTTGCAGCACAAGTCCCATTTGACATCTGTCAACCGCAGGAAAAACAAAGATCACAAATTTTGAAAAGGAAGTGCATTACTATCTAAGATCTGGTATATTGCAGAATTGTCAAAAAACAATACTGCATATTCAGTTGAAGGAAGCAGGTGATCAAAAGAGATGCTGCCTACAATTTATTAATTTAATGAGCAGTAGGCATAATTTGATATTAATCATTACTGTTCATCTAATTTATTGTGAGAGTATTATTACACAACTATAAGTGTAACGTTTATTTATACATGTGTTTATGTGCAGTTTATCTGCATTTAAAGATAGGAATAATTTCAATAATTTGAAGGTATTTATTAGAGAGGATTAGGGCCAAATCCTATAATGTCTTAGAAGTACCACCCTTTGATTTTAATGGTGCTTACTCTGAAGTAAGCAGGAATATGATTTCACCCTAAGCACTACTCTGAACTCAAGCAAGAGCTTGTATGAAGCAGCAGCACCTGCAAAGTGCTTTCTGGTGCTTCAGCACATCAGATGCAACCCCCCCCCCCCGCCCGGCAGAATGAGGAAGACAAACATCTGCCCAAGGAAACACCAGGGTAGGAAGTGGGGGCTCCCTTGTGACTTGACAGGTCCACTTGTAATTGGAGGGAAGGGTTTAAGCCAACCCCTGTGCTTTGAGGGAGGGATACGGGCATAAGAAACAGGTTTGCTCCCCAGGACTCCTTGCTTTTTCAGGTCTATCTCATAGGAACAGTCATGTTGAAAGAGTTCTGGTGCAGATAATGAGAGACTTTTCCTTTTTCCTTTTTTCGCTTGTGGTTTTCACCAGTATCACAATCCTTATATGCCCAAGTCCCTTATTTATCCCCATTCCTTCCCCATCCATACTGCCTGCTTCCACTCATTCCTTTGTGTTGAATCTTGCTGTTCTTTGCTTTTTTGAGTCTGTCTAAGGCTGGATCTAGACACATCAAAGAAGCATTTCAGTTTAAAGTGTTGTAAATTTAAACAGGGAAAACAGGACTCCATGTCGCCATCTGGTGGCACAATGTTATATCTATTGCACATACAGTACAACACAGATAAATCGCTTTTTCTTTAGCAATCTAGCTGAGTCCCAAGTGTTGGTTGTGTTGGATAGAAGCAACTTTGCATGCCTCCAGTCAGCAGAGGGCAGGGTTGAGACTAACAGACATTCTGGGAAAATGCACTTTGTAGCTAAGCTCTGTCCCTCCCTCCCTCCTTCTCTCTCTCTCTCCCCCCTCTTGCATGAGGCAGCCAGGGAACCTCTCACAATGTGGTCTTAGAATCCAAGGCCAGCCTTGTGAATTTGATGCAGCTGTAAATAAAGAAATACTCTTGTGTATTTTATTTCACTTTTTCTGCAATGTGTGAATAAAAGAGATGATGGGGTGCTGGGTTAGCTAAAGGTTCCTAGCTCTGTTTTACTCTGCTAAATATATATAAACTGTAAGGCATCCACGTTTATTTTTGAAACCTAGCACGTTGTTCTTAATAGATGATGTCAGCATTATCCTCTCCCACTTCTCCTTACAATAGTTCTAGCCTTGAGTGATTTTTTTTTAAAAAAAATACTAGCCTGTTTTAAATCTGAGGTGGTCTCAAGTAATTATTTTATTTATCAGTCACAGATAGGAATGGGACGGGCAGCTAATTCTACCCCATAGCAGTCTCACTGGCACACAATCTTAGGTCCACCCCATCCTGTTTTGTGCAGAATTTTTTTTTAATGCGGAGGAGTCACATTTAAATTGTATCCTGGTATGCAGTTTGCACACACCTGAAACTGAAAATATGCACTTTTCAATGCACTTGTCCATAAAACACACATTTTGTATTTATATTTTGTGTAAAATAAATTTCTTTGTGTCCATTTTTTGGAAACCAAAACATATATGGCAAAAACGGAAGAAGTGCATAATCTGACCAGGAGCTGCATTCCAAACTGTAAGCAAGTTCAGAAGCATCATGACTGGTCCACTCTGAAATTCTCAAAGAATTCCCAAACCAAAACCTTGCAACAGCAGCATGTTCTACAGTGCAAGCGGAGAAGTCTTCTCAGCCCACAGGCCTCGTTTGCTTCTTCACAACCTTCTGGAGGCCACATGCCAGTAGTGAAAACACAGGGGTGAAACGAGGCTTTATTTCACCCAGGCCAAAGACCCAGTTTGGCACTTCCTCTTTGCATTCTCACACTCACACAGGTGGGAAGCCTCAGTGGCACCCTCTGGAGGCATCACCTGGGGCAAAAACCCCAGCTAGTCCCCCAACATCTATGGCTCTGGCGAATGCCAGAGGCCAAAGCGGCCAGTGGGTTGCATGCAGATTTTACCTTTGTACTTCTGCAAACTCTCACACTTCTCCTTCTGTCCTCCAGCAGGGCATCATACGAGCTCAAGGACACATTCCATGGAAACCACAGGGGGGGGGAAGGTTCTTGTGCTCTTGTGCTCGGATCCTGCTTGTGGGTTTCCCTCATGCATCTGGCTGGCTACCGTGAGACTAGATGGGCCACCGGGCTGATCCAGCAGGCACTTCTTCTGCTCTTATTCCAGCCTGCCTGGCACAGCCAGGTCCATGAGGGGCATGGCCTGGAGCAAGAGGGTGTGACTGGAGAGGGGCTGTGGTCTGGGAAGATTTCCAACGGCCAGAGAGAGAGGCATGGGGGCCACACATTTGGCCACAGAGCCTGCAGTTCCTTGCTCCACCCTTGTGTAAAGATCCTCCACCCGTTCTGCACTGTTATCTTTTAACTAAAAAGAAAACCCCTGTCCAACGCTCGCAATCTCTGGAGCCAGCCAGAAGAAGAAGAAGAAGAGTTTGGATTTGATATCCCGCTTTATCACTACCCGAAGGAGTCTCAAAGCGGCTAACAATCTCCTTTCCCTTCCTCTGTGAGGTGAGTGGGGCTGAGAGACTTCAGAGAGGTCCCAAGGTCACCCAAGCAGCTGTATGTGGAGGAGCGGGGACATGAACCTGGTTCACCAGATTCCGAGTCTACCGCTCTTAACCACTACACCACACTGGCTCTCATTACCTCCCAGCCACTGCACTAGCCTAGCTAAGCCTCCTTCTTGACTTGCAGCAAATAAATGATCACAGCCCGAGACATCCTGACAGCTCCAGACAACTTCTCTGAGCACTCAGAGCTGTCATGTGCCTCTCAGCAAACATAAGCCATGGGCCTTGCCAGCTGCTGCCAGGGTTCATGACTTCCCCACCCCCACTTTGGCATGACATCTAAAGAGAAGAGATAGAGGGAGGGGTGAGATGTCCACCCACAACATAGTTACCTCATGGCTCTATCCTGTATCCGTCTCCTGCACTCAGACATACAGTAGTGAAGAGTGGTAGCTCAGTGGCAGAGCATCTGCTTGGCATACAGAAGGTCCCAGGTTCAATCCCCAAGGGTATCTCTGGGACTTACTTACTTACTTACTTACTTACTTATCACAAAATGTATATGCCGTTTTGATTATAAGGAGGGGGGAATTCAAAGCAGTATAGGAAAATAACAAAACAGTAAAATTATCACTAAGAACAGTTGAAAACAGCTATTTAAAATATTCGAGAGGAATTGAAATCAGAGAGGAACTGAAAACAGATGTTGACTTCCTACATCTCTGGGTAGACTTGCCCAAATAAAAATGTTTTTAGCAAGTGCTGAGAGGAGTACAGCGAAGGCACCTGTGGATTCCAACTTGTAGGTGCTGCCACACCAAAAGATCAATTTATTTTAGGGGGAAGGGAGGGAGAGAGAAACACCGCCTGTCTAAAATCTTGGAAGAGTTTCTGCCGGTCAGTGTAGACAAAGCTGAGTGGCTGAATGGTCTGACCCTGTGAAGGCACTGAGTTCAGCGGGACTGAAGAGGAGCCCCTAAGCCTCTGTGTTGTGCCTGTGCTCGCGAGGTCTTTGGACTTGGCCCTGAGACTTAGATTTGAGCATCTGTTCTCAGTTCAACAAGCATAAGAGTTCCTGCCAATCTCAAATTATGCTTGTTACCAATGAAATTTCCCATAGCAATACTGTTTTAAAACACAACTTTAAAAGAATGTTAACTATCATCCTCAAAGAGAAAATATCCCTCCAAACTTCCAGTTTTCTCAGTAGGAAAACGGAGAGTTAGGAAATTCTCTAAAATAGCAGAGGGCCTAAGGCATTTTCCTTAGGTCTTCACAACTGTTGTTCTCTTCCTCCTTTATTACTGTGTGACACCCCAAGCCCTGCCTAGGGATATCAAGCTTGTGGCTTCTAAGAGCTGGCCATTCAAAGGCATGATGAAGCAGGCTTACAGGTAGTGCCTGGGAACATTTCCTGCACTGTTTCGGACAGTGTGTGCAGGCACATAAAAAAAAATATCCCTGCACATAAGTAACTCACATGTCAGGGGGGAGAGTAGATTTCTGCATGCAGGGAGCTTTTTCTGTACAATTCAGTCAGGTTAGCCTACATCCAAAGTCTGAAGCAGTAGGACCCAGACACAACCAAGAACTAAGCCTGGTCTACGGGTTGGATGGGAGTCTATAGGAAGCAGAAGGCAAGTCCCCTCATGCATACATATATAAATATAGTCAAGCACTATTTATGTATCTTGGAGCAGATAAGGTCGGCATTACTGGAAAATTACTGAAAAGCTGTCAGTCTTAAGTTTATAAGTGAGTGCTAATAATTAATTTTGAAAGACTCCACCCCAGGCCTACAGTTTACTCGCAGGAAGACAAGAATACAAGGGAGAGCATGCTGGGAACCCCCACCCTCTTAAACACACCACCCTTTTCTTCTTCAGATTTCTCTGTAAGTTGGAGGATGACACATGTCAGAGGCAGATTGCCTGCTCTATTAGGGACTCCAGAGAAATCCCATGAAAAGAGGATTGGAAATTGGCAGCATTTGCTTATTTGCCCCATGCCTGGAACAGAAATCTGTCCAGCAAAAGCAGTCAGTATTCACTGCTGTTGCTTTCAGCTTGCAAATGATATGCAATTGATTACTCCCCCCCCAAAAAAAAAATTGTGTTGTGTTTACTTTGGTGAAGAATAATGCAATTATTATGCAATTAACAACATACAATATTTGCTGCAGCAAACAGCAAGACAAATGATGTAGTTCTTGTCAGAAGCGGAACTGCAGTAGAATGGAAACAGTGCTGCGTGTGACAAATATGGGGTGTAAAGGAAATCAACGTCTTCTTACGTCGCCTACCCTCTACTCATGAAACCCTCCCCATGCAATTCAGAACCCTGAATGATCTGTGTCATGGAAAACTATAAAAGAACCAAGAGAGGATAACAAAGTGCTGGTGAGGGCAAAGTTTGTTAGCACATCCCTGCTCTCCCATGCAAAGAGTCTCTGTTGCATCCTCTAACTGGGCTCCAATGGCCACTAAGAACGCAGATGGTCCATCTAGCTAAATGTTCCTGAACACGGCAGGTAATCATATCTCATAGGCACTGCTTATGGCCTGATGGCTCCATTTACAGCCGGCAACCGAGATCCTCCGCACTGTCATCTGGACGTCACAGCAAAGCCACCAATCCCTGCATATTGCCATGTACAGAAGTTGGTGTTAAACCAGAAGGGCATTCCAACACACAGCAGATGCCATGGCAACCCTCTGACACAGTCACAGCCCTTGCATCTCAGTCTCTGCGTATCCCTAGGACAGCCTTTCTCAACTTTGGATCCCCAGATGTTGTTGGACAACACCCATCTTTCCTAGCCAGCATGACCAGTGGCCAGGGATGATGGGAGTTGTAGTTCAAGAACATCTGAGGAGCAGAGGTTGAGAAAGGCTGCCTTGGAGAAATAACAAGTGACAGATGCAGGAAGAGTGGGTGTTGCGACAAATGTAACCTTTGTACATTTAGGTGCTTTGTACACACAACCCTCTCTGTCCTCCATGTGGTCAAGTGGGAGACGTTACCAGAGTTTGAGGACACATTCCAGCCAGGCAGAAACACTTGGGGTGCAAAAGAGGGCCAAGGAGGGGGGGGGAGGCTGGGGAAGAGTTCCAAGGGGCAGAGCGAGAGAGAAAGAGAGGCCAGCGGGTGGGCGCATTTGGTCTGCAGGCCTGAGGCTACCCACCCCTGAGTTAAACACGAGTGTGGAGAGGGGAGCACCAAAGAAGAGAGCAAAAGCAACCTTGCTCTTCCAAGCATGTCCTTATTCTCACCTGTGAGGAGGTGGCAAGAGACACAGCCCTGGGCTATGTGGACCAATGGTCGAATTCAGTGCAAAGCTCCTTTATATATAGTTTGTATGTTAGGAACATAGGGTGTAGCCGGCTGCATCAAAGAAGCATTTCAGTTAGACACGTAAACTTTGAATGCGAAACCGCGCTGGCAAAAATGGGACTCCACAGCGCCATCTGGTGTCACAGTGTTCTAATGCACACACAACGCATATAAAGCACTTTTTCTTTACCAATGTAGCTGAGCTCTTAGTCTTTGTCCTACTCAGAATTGGTCCACTGAAATTAACAGACATGACTAACTTAGGTCTATTTATTTCACTGAGTCTACTCTTGAGTAGGACTTAGATGCTCTCCCTAGGATGCTGATGCATAGCAGCTCGGATTATTTGGCCACCTAGCCTGATAATGTCAACTTGGACTGGCAACCGCATTCGGGGGGGGGGGCGTATTTCATTTCACTTGCAATTTGATCCTTTCCAATGGGAGATGCCAAGGGTTGAGCCTGGGGTCTTCTGTATGCCAGTCATCTGCTCTGCTCCTGAGCTGTGATTGACTCCTCTTACTTAGGGTATAAATCACCATCCCAAGTGGGGTGGAGAGTAAAATAGCATTCATCATTTCCCTGCCCATTTGCACCAGAAGAGACACAGTGTGTGTGTGGGGGGGGCATTTGCCATGCCAGCTCCAGGATGGTGTAAATAAGGAGACCAAACTTTTGGGGAAACAGAAACGTTTTGGATCCGACCAATCCCAAGCCCCCTCTGGCCTGCCTCACCCCTGCCCTAGAAATCCCTGTTTGGGTAGGCATAAGGCAAGTTACCACTAGTGGCAACACTCTGGGTGATATATTTGTGCTCACAAGCAAAGTTGGGAAACCGGGTCTATAGAAGATGTCTGTGATTTTCTTTACCACTGGAGAAACATCACTGCTCAATCCTAACCTTTCTGGGGGTTAGGAATAATAATAATAATAATAATAATAATAATAATAATAATAATAATAGCAACACTATTTTTTATACCAATGAATACCACTTATAGAATATAAAGAACAACTACAGAACACGATTAAAGCAGACAACAATTAAAAGTGCAATCCCATTAAATCATTGCAAATGCTCTGCCCATTGAAGTCCAAGTCTCCTGGTTTAAGCAACGGAGCACATGCATCTCTAGCTGCAATTCACACCAGGACTCTGAGTGCAGATCTGGGGATATTCATTCCAGATCAAATCAATTGGACCAACAGTGTGATCCTGCTATCATCTCCAAGAGTACACAAATGCAGAGAGATGAAAATAAACAGAAATGACAAAGGGCAAGCAAACAAATCCACGTTTACACCATGACATCCACAGGCTTCCTCCCAACCTCCCAACGTAAAGCAATAAACAGATGGCTCCACTATGTTATAGCTTTTTACAGCGTTACAGCTTCTGTCTTCCTCTGACAATAAAAACATTTTTCTGGCTTGCATCCTGGAGGAAAGAGGAGGATCCTGTGGCTTTGTGAAAGTATAAATCTCCTAAACTACCGACTTACTGGATACTTTTGGTGGAGAAAAATGTCCTCTTTTTTACAGCTGATTTGCATCCTGCAGCATTCAGATTATTTCCTGGGATGCAGAGAGGTTTGTTTGTTTTGGTCCTCTTTACAGAAAAAGCAAGCAGCACCAAGGGGTTGGGGTAACACCCCGGTAAACATGGGAACAACAGCTCCACACATGCACTGCAGAGAGCAGAAGCCAAGGGCAAGAGGGGACCTGCTCTCCACTGCCATTTGGTATGGAAATTTCCACATGAGGCTGCCTTCTGCAAGTCAAACTGTTTGCCCCTCTGGCTCAGGGTTGCTTGCATTGGTTGGTGGTGACTCTCCAGGGTTTCAAACAGGAGTCATTTCTCTCTTTTTATAATTATTATTATTATTATTATTATTTTTAATTACAATACCCAATAGTAGCCGCATTAACGCAATACCAAATCAAAATATCCAAACCAAATTAAAGAATTTTGAGTGACTTCCCATGTGCTGGGTTTCAGGGTACAAAGTTCTCATTTCTTTCTGCTTTCATAATCTTGGTTGATCCAATTACATCAGTTCTGATCTTTATCCTTTATTTAACAGCCACTGGTTTCATGACTTTCATTTGTAATTTCAGCTTTACACAAACAAGAGTCATTTACAGCCATACTGAAGACTTAAGAAGATGGCTGATGAATCATGACCATCGTAGACATAGAACTATAGGGTTAAAAGGGACCCTCAAGGGTCATCTAGTCCAACCCCCTGCAGTGCAGTAACCACAGCTAAAGAAGGTGGCCACATGAGCACAACAGCAACCAAGGAAAGAATCCCTGAGTATCGGCCTGGAACCCTCAGGTCTCTTCCCACTTGGAAATTGGGGTGGTGTGGAACAATAGGCTTGTATTAATATACTTATGCTGCAGAAATAGGAGTACATAATGGGGTTTGATGCTTTTATATGTATTAGATGCATTTTTGTATATAATTTTCCATATCATTAGTTGGACTTGAGAAAAGAAAATGGACACGGCAGCTCTAACACAAGCAGGCACTCAATATCAGACGTGATGCAGCAGAAGAAAAAACTCAACCAGCTCAGAACTGCCAAATTATTATTATATATTAAATTTGTGTACTGCCCTTTATCCGAAGATCACAGGTTCACAGCATCAATCTGTAGAAACCCAATTAAGGGACCAGGAAACTTTATGTTTGGAATAGTTTGCAGCTGGCATTCTGTTCTTTGTTTGCTTGGTTGCAATTTTATAATCTGCGCTCTGCCCAAGGCAATGCAGGGCACACGCGAGGCAGACACAGTTGGGGTTCACAGCAGTCCAGGGGTTGTTGTCCTTCCTAGCCCAATTCACAAAGTGAATCAGCTCAACTTGAGCAGGATCTTGCTTGATGTCCCATGGCAGATTCTCTTTGAATAAGTCATGAATTGGTTAACATGCATGAGTGGTCTGTTTTCTCAAGAGAGTGGAAAGGAGTTGTGATGGGCAATGAATATTTGCACACACAGATTTGGAGGCAGTCAGAGAGGCCCCTCTCCTTTGCAGCCTGGGGGGTACATATTTTCCTCAGGGGTCATTTCAAGAGGGCCAAAGTGGTTTATATCCTGGAGAAGAGATTGGTTTGGCATGCCCAATGCACAGTGGTGTAATGGCAAATTTTGAACTGCAGGTGCTTGCCATGACGGTCCCCATAGCCCCATAGATTTCACAACTGTAGGCCAAAGAATGAGAGCAGAAGTACATTGTAAATGTACTCAATTATTAGACTCAGCTGACAGCCTTCATTCATTTGACACGTGACCTTTGGCTTTTCATTAGAAATGCAAACAATCTTTCACAAAAATGTTACTATTTAAACCACTGAGGGAAAGAGGAAAGGGAAGGAGCAGCTAACTCTGCTGATTATGTCCCTCATTCTCTGTGTACACACTACACATTCAAAGCACATTCTTCCCCTCAAAGAATTCTGAGCACTGTAGTTTTCCCCTCACTACACAGCAAGCCTTAACATACTATAGTTACCAGAATTCTTTCAGCCCAGTAGTGTCAACCTGGACTGAGAGCTGCTCCCCAGAGTCCCAGACAGACAGTGCTTCCCATCACCTGTTACCCAGGGGCAGATCTACTATGAAACTGATGAAGCTTACCGGGGACCCTGATCCTGCAGCGGTCCCAGAAGCAACTTTAGTCCACATTGCTTATAAATTTCAGGTCTAGTAGGCCCAATTTCAGTCACACGATTCAAATGGATTTTTTGTTGTTGTACATATTTCAACAATCCCAAAGTTTGAGAGTCAGTAGCACAGATGTTGTTGAGGTGTGGTGATCTGTCATGGAATAACTCCATGGAAGAAGATAGCTGTGGTTACCCAGACCTCATTGCAAAGGGCCCCCCAAGCTTCAGGGCCCCCCAAATCTAGACCTGCCACTGCTGCTTCCAGTTCCTTTTAACAAGAAATGCCAGGAGTTTCACCCTGGGCCTTCTGCATGGAGAGCACTCTGTCACTGCCCAGGTTTTCTCCATCTAGGAAGCTTGCTAGCTTGCTTCCTCTCTCCTTCCCTTTCTTCTGCTCACATGCATTTATCTGTTCATGCCCTCCAACCTTTTGCAAATGAAAATAATGGCACTGTTGTGTCATTGCAATGCTGAAATCCTCACACAAAAGATCGCTGCCTCTGAGCAGTCATTTCCCTCCCCCATCACAAACACCATTATGGGTTCTGAAGCCTTTTCCCTTCCTACCATACACTGCAAACATTTACTCAACAATAGCCTGTCCAGCCAGGGTTTTGGAGCAGGTGTATTAGCAAACTGCCCGCAGACCACTTCCTTTTATTTCCCTTTCAAGAAGTACTCTTAAGTACCGGTACATCTTAAAAGGGTGGGTCTCATTCTGTGTTGCTTGACAGATGCTTCAACTCGGACACATTCTGCTCTGTTTACATTCTGAATAGGGGATAATGGGGATTGGAAGGGAAGCAGTGCCCTGGCAAGCTAGGGTCCCCGGGGCTGTGGAACAAGATTTCTTCCCTGGTTTGGACCATGCATTGTTATGCTTGGCTAGCTGGGAGTGCAAAATGGGTGGGTGGACATGTATCAGGGTGAGAAAGAAAGTGGACCAAGATACACAAACTCACAGAATCATAGCATTGCAGGGTTGGAAGGTACCCTCAAAGGTCATCTAGTTCACCCTCTTCAAGGCAGGAACCACAGCTAAAGAATCCTTGACCAAAACAAAACCGTCCACCGTCCACTGTTGAACAGGTCTTATTCTTATTCTTATTTATTAAATTTGTATACCCCAGGGTGGTCTCGTGGTCAGAAAGTTCTTCCTAATGTTTAGTCAGAATCTCCTTAAACATTTCGATGCACTTCAGAAGAGTGCAGAATGTGAACGAGGATGCCCATTTGGATACCCAAAGGAATGGGGACACAGAGCAGAAGGAGGCGGGGTGCAAATGGTGTCATTGCCCAGAGCAGGACTCCTCAGAGGCCAAGTGCTCTGGCAACTGCAGCTCTGCTAAGGAATTAATTTTCACCTCAGTCTATCCTATGTGGGTCTGGAGGCTTCACCCCCCCCCCCGAGTCCCAAGGCAACACCTCTGATGGCAGATTCCTTATGGGATCATGATAATCCTGAGGACAGAGTCTTGCCTTTGAAAACTCCATTATCCCATAGGAGTCAACAGCTGCAGAAGAAGGCATTGGCCCCTTAACTGTCTGTAGGATGGGGCCGCCAGCCCCTAGTCCTGCTTTAAAACAGCCAATTGGGACAGGAGCTTGCTGAAGAAAATTGGATGGTTGGTCTCCACTTCAGGAGAACTGTCCATGGTACTGAACTCACCATGAGACCTCTCTCCAAGGTTCTGACTATTGCTCTTCCTTGCTTACCAGCCTGGGGAATCAGGAATTACCGACCTTCTCTCACTTGGGCCCTCACACCTCCTGAGTGATGGCCACGTCTATGGACAATTAGATATGGAAATGCACACTTGGAAGTGTATCAGTGTGGTTCAGAACATGGTCAGGTATGCGCTTTCTGATGTATGGCCACCTTCTGACCCAGCTAGTCAACTACCTATGACTGGAGCAGGATGAGATAGTACTAGTACTACTACTACTAGTAGTAGTAGTAGTATCCCACCCATCTAACTGGACTGCCCCTGCCTCCCTGGGCAGTTTTCAACAGAATATACAAAAATACAACAGAACATCTCACATTAAAAGCTTCCTGATAAGGCTGCCTTCAGGTGTCTATGGAAGGTCAAATAATTATTTATCTCCTTGATATCTGAGGGGAAGGTGCAACAGTGAGGGAACTGCCAGAAGGCTGTTGGAGCTGGACCTCAGTGTCCGGACTGAGCGATGGGGGTGGTGATGCTCCTTTAGGTATACATAGCTGAAGCCATTGAGGGCTTTAAAGGTCAGCACCAACACTTTGAATTGTGCTTGCAAATGTACTGGGAGCCAGTGGAGATCTTTAGGACCAGTGTTATATGGTCCCTGTGGCTGCTCCCACTGCATTCTGGATTAGTTGTAGTTTCTGAGTCACCTCCAAAGGTAGCCCCACATGGAGTGCATTGCAGCACTGGGACTTTTATAATTTATATTTATTTATTTATTTATTCAATTTATATACTGCCTTATACCTGGAGGTCTCAGGGTGGTTCAAAGAACAAAATCAGAATATAAACCACCATGGCCATGGGGAGGTGTTCTTCTTGAATGTCTGACCCTCTTTGAACAAAACAAAATAAAAAATAAAAAAATCCTTCCAGTAGCACCTTAGAGACCAACTAAGTTTGTTCTTGGTATGAGCTTTCGTGTGCATGCACACTTCTTCAGATACACTGAAACAGAAGTCACCAGACCCTTATATATAGTGGGAGAGTGGGGAGGGGTATGACTCAGAAGGGTGGTGGGAATGATAGGTGTGGAAAACCTGTTGACAGCTGTTAATGACTGCAATTGGTTTTACAGGAAAAAGCAAGGGGTGAAATGGCTAAAGATAGCTTTGTCATGTATAATGAGATAAGAATCCAATGTCTTTGTTCAGACCAGGTCTCTCCATGGTTTTAAGTTTGGTAATGAGTTGCAATTCAGCAACTTCTCTTTCCAGTCTATTTTTGAAATTCCTTTGTAGTAAGACAGCTACTTTGAGATCTTGTATAGAATGTCCTGGGAGACTGAAGTGTTCTCCTACTGGTTTCTCTGTCTTGTGATTCCTGATATCAGATTTATGTCCATTTATCCTTTGGTGTAGGGTTTGGCCTGTTTGTCCAATATAGAGAGCTGAAGGGCACTGTTGGCATTTGATGGCATACACAATGTTAGAAGATGAGCAATTAAATAGTCCTGAGATGGTATGTTTGATGTTGTTGGGGCCAGTAATGGTGTTGTCTGGGTTTATGTGGCAGCAAAGTTGGCATCTGGGTTTATTGCAGGCTCTGGTACCAGTGTCCATGTTGAGTCCTGTTGTTGTATTATTGTGGGTGAGGAGTTGTTTAAGATTGGGTGGCTGTCTGTAGATAGTTAGATAGATAGATAGATAGATAGATAGATAGATAGATAGATAGATAGATAGATATTATTACGGCCATTGGCCCATCGCGCACGATTTTTCAAACAACATATATATATTCTGAAGAAGTGTGCATGCACACGAAAGCTCATACCAAGAACAAACTCAGTTGGTCTCTAAGGTGCTACTGGAAAGAATTTTCGATTTTGTTTTGAACATACTTAGCCTTTCTACTTAGAACTTTGAGAGGACTTCAAAGTAACAGACTAAGCAGTAAATTTACAACATAAAACATCACCCCCTATTTATAAAATTATAAAAACATCAATTAAGGTATCACATAATTACATCCTGAGTCATGATTTAAAATCTGCCCAGAAGTCCGTTTTTCTTCTTTTGGGATAGGACGGTGATCAGAAATCTGGCAACCGTAAGTGATCTTGGAGGGTCTTCATCATTCAGTAGGTATCTCAGTTTGGCTTCGTTCGAGTCATCGGCAATTCCCTTTAAATATGGAGCAAGAAACTTACTCCTGGACGATGAGTGAAGAGCACAATCAAAGATTATGTGATACAACGATTCTGGTGCTCCGCAATTACAGTCACATAAGAGCGATATGTGTCCATTTCCCAACACGTTGGATGGGAAGTGTTAAATCTTGCCTTTATAAAGGCATATCTATGAGCTGAGGAAATTAAGGAATTCAAATAATTTGGGAGTTTTTTGGGGGGGTAGTAAACCAAGGTTTAGAGGTGAACAGGTACCATTACCCAACACCATTTTCTGCTGCAAGTCCATCTCCTCTAATCTACCCGTTACTGTTCTTTTAGCAGGAACTATATCCTGCTCCAGTAGTTTAAAAGGGGAGATTCCCATTGCCATGATTTTCAGTTGTAATGTTTTTACCCACGGGCTCTGGAAATCATCCCTCCACATACATTGTATCAAGTACAGGTTTGGGAGATTGTGCCATAGTGATAACCAGTGGCAAAGAATAAACTTCCACAGGGCATTTTCTAGGGATATGGTGTTAAGTTCCATGCATATTGCAGTATTACTTAAGGTGGCTGTTTGTAGGCGATGAAGGGTCTTCCTCCCAGAGCTTGAGAAAGAGAACTGTCATTGTCTAGGAGAGGTTGTAGATCTCTGATGATGCATTGTACTGTTTTAACTTGGGAGCTGTATGTGATTACTAGTGGTGTTCTGTTATTTTCTTTTTTGGGTCTGTCTTGCAGCAAGTTCTCTCTGGCTCTGTTGATCTGTTGTTTAACTTCATCAGGCGGATATTTTAGTTCTAAAAAGGTTTGCTGTAGATCTCTTAGGTGAGAGTCTCTGTCTGTAGAGTTGGAACAGATGCGGCTGTAACGTAGGGCCTGGCTATATACAATGGATTGTTTGGTATGTTTGGGATGGTAGCTAGAAGCATGTAGATATGTTTGTCGGTCAGTTGGTTTACGGTATAAGGTGGTGTCTATGTGTCCATCCTGTATTTTTATAGTAGTGTCCAAAAATGTATTTCTTGCATAGATTGGTTCATTGTTAGGTTGATGGTGGGGTGAAAGTCATTGAATGTCTGGTGGAAGGTGTCCAGGGTCTGTTGACCATGTGTCCAGATAATAAAAATATTGTCAATGTATCGCAGGTACAAGAGAGGTTTGAGTGGGTAGGAGTTTAGGAAACGTTCTAAATCTGCCATGAAGGTGTCGGCATACTCTTTGAACAGAATTTCATTGTTATTTTTTCAAAATAGTTGGGAGGAATCAGTCCATAGGTAGGTGCATGAAAACTTTTTACAACAGACACAAAGACAGAGAAAGAGAAAATTGTGCACATTTGGGTTCAATGTTTGTCCAAACAGGACTGGAAAATGGGTTCATGGCAAATGTGACTGATCAGATCAGACTTCCCAGTGCAGCTACAAACTCCACATATATATAAAAAAGAGATGTGGGCAGTGAAAGAAATGAGGATGTATTGGAAAGACCCATGTGGGAACTGGCTGCAGCAGCCCATATCTCTCATTAATGGGCATATTATTTCTTGTTACACCCAGACATATTAATCCTTGTTAACTGCAGAATTGCATATTAGATTGCTTGCCTCTGTCCTTTTACCTCCACATATACTTGGAATCAATTTCTCATGGCAGGGGTGGGGAATCCCAGGCCACCCACAGTCCTGAGGGTGAGATGGCGCCCCTGCCTCTTTGAGAGAACTGTTACTCAGACAGAGGTAGTGTGTTGCAGGACTTGGACTGTCTCCTAATAAGGATTGGAGGGGCGAGACAACTTGTATTTCTGCATGGATTTTAAGGATTTCCCTTTCCAAATCCACAGGGACAGAGCACAGGCTTAGGCTATGCATTTAAAGTACTTTTATCCCCTGCAAACAACACTGGGAAATGTAGTCCACCCACACATAGAGCAAAAATTCTCAGCACCCTTAAGAAATTACAGTTCCTGCAATTCTTTGGAGTGAAGAAATGTGTCTTAAATGTGCTGTATCCCACGTTAGCCTCACCCCCCTGTATAACTAGGATGTACTGGACTTTAATGGATCTGCACATACTTAGCTACAAGCTGTCCGCTCCCCATCCACAAACTCTCTCAGACATAGAGGGTGACTGTGCTGAGGAAAGGCCAGAGTCATTGCAGATTCCATCTGGCACAGGGAGGTCAAGGGTAATGATAGATTTTTATCTCCTGGGCAGCGAACATGTGTAAAGCACGATGCCAGCTGTGCCAGCTGACAAGTGAAGGTGAACCAGCCCTGAATGCACCTTTGTTCTAAAGCGCTGCAATTTCTCTCTCTCTCCCCCTCTCATCATCATCATCATTATTATTATTATTTAAAATCCCAAATTAAAGTTTCATGCCCGAGTTGGGTCAAATAACTCTTTTGCAAAGTTCAAAGTGCTTAACAACAACGGGGGAATACAAATGGGCCTGACATGCAGTGGAGAAGGATTCAGCCAGAATGAGCCACTTGGCATTCAGAGAGCTGCAGAGATGCCTCTTTGAATCTCTGGCAACCACCCAGGGCATTTTAGGGGTAGAGTGGACAGGCCGGCAGGCCAGGGGAACCTGCTTTGCTAATCAGCCCAATTCACATTTTTTAATCTTTAAAAAAAAAAAGCACTCACATTCTCCATCAATTCATGAGCAAATAAATGCATTTGGAAATTAACAAAGGGGGAATTTGCAAGCAAGTGGGGCTCAGTGTTGCTGCTTTTGATACTTAGGCATTTGTTTACGTATTTATTTATTGCCTTTATGAATAGCTTCCCACAAGGCATCCTGGAGTGGTTTACAATATGATCAAGATGTATAAAAAGCAGTTATATGTATCTTTAAAAGCACTTAAGACAGTTGCAACTATCTTAACGGCTTTTTAAAAAAGAATCCCCAACTATGCATATTAAAAAGTTTAAAACATAAAATCAGTTCGCATCCAATGCGGATACCATTGGGGAGGAATACCTCCATTCAGAAGCCTTGTTGAAAGGATGTCTTTAGCAGCTGCCAAAACATGTCTGATATAGAATGGGTGTTCCAAAGGGCAGGAGCCACCACACAAGAGGCCTTTGAGGTGGACCAGGTGTTATTGTGAAAGCCCTTTTTTTAATTTTACAGATCATCTCACCAGAGTTCTGTCTTCCACAGACTCCCTGGATGTCCGCCCTTCCTGAAAAAATCCCAGACTGGGATTTCCTGCAAGTGTGGGAAGTTGGAGAGACTGCCTAAAGTTATTCTGACAGCTGCTCGATTTTTTTTGTTTGTTTGCTTAAGGAAGCATTTTTACATTTAAAAAACTCAGTGCAGAAGTGTGTGTGTGTGTGTGTGTGTGTGTGTGTGTAAAAGGACTTCCCTTAAAGACAAAATGAGCAAGTGAGCCAATCTTAGGTGCTTAGCAGTCAGCCTTCCCTGGTGCCCACACTTCAGTCAAAGCCCAGGAGAATTCACCGTGAGATGACTCCTCCCATGAGACTTGTTCAGATCAGGAAGCACAAAGACAGTCAGGGAGGCTGCAGAGTGCAGGAGAAATGTTTAATGGGAAGAAAAACACACATGCCACTCTTGGCTACCTGGAAACCATTAGCTTAGCTCAACCCCACACCTGCCAAAACTGTAAATAAATTCTAAAGAACCCTGCCAATTTCTCTATTTGAAGCTCTTTGCTGTTCTTATCTAAGTCATGGCTTGGTGTGCCAAATTGCAGCATCGTTCCCACCAAATGAGCAACCTGGAATTCATATATTTCTTATTCTCCCACCTCTGCTTGAAATTCGCAGTGGGAGTTTTGTTCAAACTTCACACAAATACTCGTTGTCGTGCCACACACTCACCAAAGAGACAAAATTCCAGCAGGACAGCTGGACTGTCTATGAGTTTTGTCACATAGGTGAAGAGGAATCAGGTATGGGAGTCTTTAGAGCTAAGCTGCATTAGGTCTTCTATGATGACCACTTTTTAATATTGCTGCTTCTCAGGGAGGATATGGATCAGAGTCATAGGACAGCCTCTTCAGGTTTTCTTTGGGAAGGGCTATGGCTCTGTGGGAAATCATCTGCTTTGCCTGCATAATGTCTTAGGTTTAATCTTCAAGTTGGTGGAGCATGTGACTCGTAGTCTCAGAACCCTCACTGGGATCCTGGAGAAGCCCTGCCCTTCAGTGTATAGCATACTCAACTAGCTGGACCAATGCTCTGATTCAGTAGAAGGCAGCTGCTCATTTTCCAGTTTCAAAAAACAAAAGGGGCATAGTTGGGGGTGAGTGTGACAATCGATTTGCACAACAGACAACTCCTTTCTTTTCTCCCACACATGCAGAAGGCAATCCTTCACTTTGGTTCTTGAGGAAAGTGTGGGAAGGGCTGTAGCTCAACAGCAGAGCACTTTCCTTGCGTGCAGAATGTTCAATCCAGCGGCAGAGGAAGGAGGGCATAGGTGTGAGCCACTCTGGGTACCGTCCTGAAGGGGGCAACATTTGGCCCCCCCCCCATGACTCCCAAATCAACAACTTGCAAGCTGAGCGGCAAAGCATCGACAAGCGCCAGCACATCCGTCCCCCTGCAATTGGCATCCCCTCCCTCCCCAGCTCGCTGTCAAACTGCAGAGTGGCTCCCCCCTCCACCCCCTCAAAGAAAGCTGGGCAGGCAGCTATCCAATGTAGATCCTGGAGGGAGGGAGGGGGAGAAGGCAGGATCTACATTGGATAGTTGCCTGTGCTGCTTTCTTTGACAAGGGGGCGGGAGGTGGAATTTCAATGTGTGTGGGGGGGGTGACAAAAAATTTCTGCACTGGGTACCACCTGACCTTGGTACGCCACTGGTTCAATCCCTGGAATCTCCAGGTAGAGTTAGGAGGGGGTCCTGTCCCCAGGGAGCTGCTGCCAGTCAGTGTGGAGCTAGGTGGAGCAATCCATTCTATGGGATGGCCCTATGTTTACATTCACTTCTTGTGGGCTGGAGAAATTGTGTGTGGCTGTGCTTCTGCTGGCAGTGCTTCTGCTGGCAGGCCACAATACAGAGCTGCTGGGCTGAGTTTGGCACAGTGAGTTGCATGTTGCTCAGCCCTCCTGCAGGATTTTTTCCTGTGATCTTATAAGCTTAGAAGCAAAATGATGCTCACCTTTGAGGCCAAGAATCTGGGCAGGACACAGAAGGGTCACCACCCACGTGATTGTCACAGAAGCACAAGGAAGGTGTACCAGACTTGGCTGCCGGCACTTTGAGGTTACTCTGGTGCTCAAGGTTTTTATTGCAGGAATTTGATGGGCTGCTATTCTCTTGGGTTCTGATGCCAAGAATGCGAGTCATTCATTGTGGGTGGAAGAATCGCTCCTTTGTGTCGTGTCATGCCAGGTGACGGCAGGCGTGTTATTAAAGGTTTATAGCCTTGCCTTTTATTTGGCTTGCACAAAGCAATATTGCCGTATGAGAGGATTTGTCTTGAGACAGAGACTGGGATGGGTAAGCACTTGTGAAATGGCTATTTACAGGCTCAAGGCACTGGCTGCAAACCTCAAGGAAAAAAACACCACTCAGTGAAAACATAAATCAGAACATGTTTCCACCAAAGACTGCTCGGAAGAGAATATAGGGAACAAAGCTGGCCCGAGTAACACCCACATCTTACATTTAAAGCATGGCTTCCCCCAAAGCATCCTGGGAGGTGTAGTTTGTTAAGAGTGCTGAGAGTTATTAGGAGACCTCCTATTCCCCTCAAATCAAGTGGTTTAATCTCCCTTCTCAGGCAATGCTGAGAACTGTTGTGCTGTGAGAGGAATAGGGGTCTCCTAACAAGTCTCAGCACCCATAACAAGCTAAACCTCACAGGATGCTTTGGAGAAAGCCAAAGCTGTTTAAAGTGGTAAACCAGTGCTTTCAACGGAAGGTGCAGATGTGACCTTAGACCATTGATACTGCTAAGCTCAGTGCTGTGTGCTCTGACTAGCACACTCTTTCATGGGTCTCAGGTGGAGGGTCTTTCTGAGCCCTGTGAGCTGAGAACTCTAAATGGAAATATCAAGGATTGAAGTGGGCATGAACTAGAGATGGGGCGGAAATACCAAGTTCTCTCTTCTCAAAACAATATGCAGAAGCAGCTATCCTTCAAAATTCACACTTCTTCAAATTTTGCAATGCCATTCTCCAGTGATGTGTACAGGAATGTTCATATTAGGGGGAAGCGTGCATTAAAATGCATTCATTTGCAAAAAATAGTGTGCAGATACTGCATTATATTAGGCAAAACTGCATACCAAAAATGTATAGAACAGAAAAAACACACACACTGAAATTCAGATGAACTTTCATGTTGAGATTTGTGTGTGCAAATGCCAGTGCAGAAATGGGGCAAACTGAACTTCATTTGGGGAATGAAAAAAAAAATATGAGAGAAGCTGAAATTTGCAGCCTCATCTCTCCATATCTTCAACTGAAGTGAACATCCCCTCCATAGACTATTAGCTGCTTCAATATTTTGGGTTACAGGTGGGTAGCCGTGTTGGTCTGCCATAGTCAAAACAAAATCGAAAATTCTTTCCAGTAGCACCTTAGAGACCAACTGAGTTTGTTCCTGGTATGAGCTTTCATGTGCATGCACACTTCTTCAGATACCAGATACTTCTTCAGATACCACACTTCTTCAGATACTTCAGATATGCACACTTCTTCAGATACCAGACTTCTTCAGATACTATTCTTCAGATATTTTGGAATTATCTTGTTGCCTCCACACATTGATTGTTATCCTGAGCTCTATTGACTCATTCTCCCTCCCAGCCCACAACTACCATTGCATGGGCGGGGGGGGGGGGCATTGGCCCCTCCCAGTTCTTTCACATCCCCAACCCTGTTACTCAAAAAACAAACAAAAAACAACAACAACCATCTACTGAGGGCTGGCTGTCCAAAGACAGAATCCTGCTACCCTCAAGAAGTCTCTTTGGGCATTCAAGACACCCTGGAAAATCAGGGGAGCCAACTTGTAAACAGGCAACTCATAACAGATACAGTACTCAGTTCCCAACACATCAGGGTAGGGTAGGGTAGAGTGGGGTGGGGTGCATGAAAAGTGGTGGAGAGGTACAGGAGGAGGCAGGACCAATGGGGTCACCCATGTTCTCCCCCTTGGGAAATGCAGTGCTCTGCCCCTCAGTTTATCTATCTATCTATCTATCTATCTATCTATCTATCTATCTATCTATCATCTATCTATCTATCTATCTATCTATCATGGGTGGTGCTGTGGTCTAAACCACAGAGCCTAGGGCTTGCCAATCAGAAGGTCAGCGGTTCGAATCCCCACGACAGGGTGAGCTCCCGTTGCTCGGTCCCAGCTCCTGCCAACCTAGCAGTTCGAAAGCACATCAAAGTGCAAGTAGATAAATAGGTACCACTCTGGCGGGAAGGTAAACAGCATTTCTGTGCGCTGCTCTGGTTCGCCAGACGTGGCTTAGTCATGCTGGCCACATGACTCCCTCGGCCAATAAAGCAAGATGAGCGCCGCAAACCCCAGAGTCGTCTGTGACTGGACCTAATGGACAGGGGTCCCTTTACCTTTACTATCTATGTAAATTATTTATATACTGCTATTCATCATGTGGGGGGGGGTTTTACAACATTTGTTTATTTAATATATTAAATATATTTCTATGCCACCTTTCCTCCAGAGTGCTCAAGGTTCAGGATCCTAGACTAGATGGGCCATTGGCTTTTCTTGTGTTCTTATGCTGAGGATGTTGCATGTTGAGCAGATTACACTGGGGGGCCTCCAACCCCCCAACCACATCACTCTCTGAGGTCCCAGACTGTGGCTTTCCTGAGATCCACAAGCTAAAATCCTTTTCATCGGAGATGTCAGGGAATGAAACTGAAATCTTCCACATGTGCTGAATCCTGAGCCATGGTCCTTTCTCCCTTGTCAACATGTCATACCCTCCAAGTGTCCCTATTTCCCAGCGTCAGTCCTGGAATTACAAAAGCCATCCCGGCTTCTGATTTGATCCCAAAATGTCCCTATTCCCCCCCTCCCCAGTGCTGCCACCACTGAGCTTGGGAATGAGGATGAGTCGATGCTTGTCCTGAATGGCAGCAGCGGCACCCCATGGCCTCTCCGTGGCTTGGGCAGATGGAGGGCAGGTGAGGAGGTGGGGAGGCTGCCGCAACCAAGGCCCAGCCCTGCATGACGTGCTGACTCTGAGCGGCAGCCAGAGGACAGGGCTGCCCTGCATGTGGAGAAAGGGGGAGCAAAGTGCAAGGAGTCTTGATTTTATTTATTTATTTATTTAAAAAATGCTTTGTACTGCCATGTCTAATCTTGCCCCCTTCTAAAATTTATTTATTGGTGTGTTTTTCTTTTTCTAAATCTTCCAAATAATAAAATAAAATTGGGATTAAGGGGTTTTCTCAGGATGGTGGAGAGTGTGTGTGTTGTGTCCCACCGGGGTGTGTATGTCAAAATGGGAGGATCAAGCAGGGTCCCTATTTTCACCTGAGGAATGTTGGAGGGTATGTCAGGTATGCTATCAGCATACTGGAGGTGTGACCATCCAGGATACAGATTGTTACCAAGGTTCTGCAGCAAGCAAAGGCCCCAGGCAGGCAGTAACTGCTGCAGCCACGGGGGCAGCCTATTGGTTTACATCTACACAAGGGGAGAGCTTTCTGACAGAGCCTGGTGACCTTTAAATTGGGCCTCTGGAGGAAATGAGCGCGGGTAGCAATGGCTGAGAGGCTGTCTCCACCACAGGGAAGCTCCTTCCTTTGCCTCTCTATGACATCTTTGGTGCCAAAGAAAGAATGAGTTTGCCATCAGCTGTGCCAGTGTCTTGCTGCCAACGGTTAGTTAACAGGACCGGGAATGGGAGGGTAGAGGCAGCGTCTTCCTGACAGTGCCACTTAATGAGCAGGAAAATGTTACTGCGGGTTATTAAGCATTTGTGTATGGGCTTGGAAGGAATAACCACATCTCTGCAGTATAATTATGGAGAAGCACATCCCACCCCATTGGGGTTCACTGATGCACACAAGAAGGGAGGATGGGTTGCCCCCCCCCTTTCTCTTGCACTGGGCTGGGAACACGAGAAGATCAGCTGGCATCCTTGTTTGTTTGTTGCCATGATCTGCTGAATGACTCACAGCTCAATCCCATGTAGTCATTTTTACTCAGAATTTAGGAATCTTCCTGAAACCAAGTCAGATCATTGGTATTAGCTCAGTATTGGCTGCACTCACTGGCACTGGCTTGCCAGGGGTTCAGACAAGGGATGCTCCCAGCCCTTCCTGGAGATGCCATTGGAGACTGAATCAGGGACCTTCTGCCTTGCAGAGCACTGACTGAGCTATGGCCCTTCGAGCCCCTGTTGTGGTCAGTGAGTCTTGCTTCCAGGTCCAAGGAACAAAGGAGCCTTGGGACATGGCACATCCAGGGTACCTAACATTCACCTAGGGGCAGAGGGTTTTTTTTCTTTAAAAAGAGTGTTTAGGGGTACTCTCATTTTCCTACTCATATTGAAATACTTCCCCTGAAAGAGGCCAAACTTAGATTCGCAAAATGTTTAGGGGTATGCATACCCCTGTGTCCCTCCCATGGCCTAGGTGCCATGGGAACTGATATATCCCAAGGTCCCTGGCACTTGGGGCAACATTGTGTTTGTGTTCCAGGCACCAGGGAAGAACTGATGTCTCAAAGAGTTTGGTCTCACCTCTATTAACTTGTGTGGTTTCTCACACTGCACTTTTTTCAAGGCATACAGTGGCTCAGCCACTATATCTTGTAGGATCAACCTCAGGGCCACACAGAAAGCCTTTGCTGTTAGCAGTACTCCCACACCAACAGAGGCCACCAGTTTCAACATCTTATCTGACTTGGCCTCCACTCAGGTAGCAAAATTTTTGGGTTTTGACATGAGCAACTCCAGTACCCTTGTCAGCAGCAGGTTCAGCACCACAGAAGAAGAGCCCTGCTGGATTAGACCAAAACTCCAGCCCACACAGCACCCTGAGCTTGCAGTGCTAGACCTTGGGGAGCCTGTGAGTGGGAGTTGAGTGTAACAGTGCATGTGTGCCTGTGTCATGTAGACAGTCCTGCCCCCCCTATGCGATCCCAATGTCCATGGGGGCAATGGAAAACACTACTAGCCCTTGGCATCATTATAGTAAAGGCCAACCCCTATAGGGCATGGGATGGGGAAGGGGATCCACTCTTGTCCTTCAACTCAAGTGACAAAATGCCTTGGCCCAGCTCTAGCTGCTACACATCATAAGAAAACAGGAATACAGGAAGCTGCCTATACAATCATACCTTGGGTTGCAAACACTGCGGGTTATGTTTTTTTTGGGATGCGCTTGCACCAAACCTGGAAGTACTGGAACAGGTTACTTCTGGGTTTCGGTGCTCGCGCATGCGCAGAAAGGCTAAATCACACTTCGCGCACGCAGAAGTGCCGAATCGCGACTCGTGCGTGCGCAGAAGCGGCGCTGCGGGTTGTGGACTCTGCAGGTTGCGAATGTGCCTCCTGCACGGATCAGGTTTGCAACCCACAGCGTCCACTGTACTGAGTTTGTCCTGGAGAGCCACTGACTGCTAGTGGCTCTCCAGGATTCCAGGCTCTGCCTGGAGATGACAGGGGGATTGAACCTGGAATCTTCTGCTTGAAAGGCAGATGATGGTCCACTGAGCTATGGCCCTGCACAAAAAGTGGGTAGAGTGCTCATTAGACATAAGAACATAAGAGGATCCTGCTGGATCAGGCCAACGGCCCATCAAATCCAACATCCTTTCTCATAGTGGCTGAACAGTTGCCTATGATGAAACAAGCACTCTCCCCTCTTGTGGTTTCCAGCAACTGGGATTCAGAAGCAGCCTCTGAATCCCAGGTGCCTCTGAATGTGAAGGCAGAGCAGAGCCAATATGGCTAGCAGCCATTAAGCACCTCGTCCTCCCCTCCTGCGGCTCAAATGCATTGTGCTCCAAGCAGGATGGTGTCACGTGTGTAACAACATCATGGTTTGGGGGGGGTCCCCAGGCCTGGGGGGTGCTCTTTGTCTCCCTCTTAGGCCTCTCTCCAGACCACACCCTGCCCAGCCACACATACCTTCTGTAGGTCATGCCCTTGACTAGCTCTGCCTTGTGACTTCCTCAAGGTGTTTTGACCTAGCTTGGGATGTGTCCTTGATTTCTGATCATGCCTCTCACTTCTCCAGATGGAGGGTAGAGAGGGGTGTGTTCAGTGTGTGTGTGTGTGCGTGTGCGTGTGTGTAGAAACTAGCCCTTTGTGCAAAGCTAACATTGACATCCACTGCTTTACTCATTTTGCCCACCAGTGGAATGTGGCTCCTGGAACCTGAACACAGCCCTTGAGCGGGGGGGGGGGGGGGTTCAGCTGTCCCACCAGATGTCAAAGAGAAAAACAACTACCAGACTTTTAGAAGACATCTGAAGGCAGCCCTGTTTAGGGAAGCTTTTAATGTTTAATAGATTATTGTATTTTAACATTCTGTTGGAAGCCACCCAGAGTGGCTGGGGAAACCCAGCCAGATGGGCGGGGTATAAATAATTATTATTATTATTATTATTATTATTATTATTATTATTATTACTATCCCTGGCATATAGGTACAGGTGGGCAATGCTCTGCGTCTCCTGACTCAAAGCACACTGCCTCCTTTCATTAACCTCCATCGATCCGGCAGTATTCATAAGGCTGCAATCACCCTGGCACACAGGCACCAAATCCCGTTTTAAGAGAGCCATTAAGCAGCAAATCATAGCAGCGGACTGCTATTATTATTCTGTGGCTTGGTATTTTTGAAGCGGCACCGAGGTATCAAGGGAGCCTGCGCCTGTCTCAGGGACCATTTAATGAAGCCTCAGCACTTCATTAAAGTCTTCACAGCTCTCTCTCTCTCTCTCTCTCTCACACACACACACACACACACACAAGCACAAACACACTCCTGACATGGTAATACCGCTAAAATGTAAGTCAGCATAATGAGTGCTTTCTGCTTCCCTGGCAGTTTTTCAGCCACGGGACCTTGAAGTACGAGGCTGGCAGAGAACTCTACAGTTTCTTTACAGATTGGAGAGAAGAGAACTAGAGACTTGAGCCTGGGGTTCTCTCTGCCTTGTGGACGTCCCCCTCTCTGCACACATGAGGAACCAGGTAGGGTTGGTAGAATCAGGCATCTACCAGGGATCTAAATGGCAAGAGCCCCCTGGAATGGCAGCAGTAAGGAGAGAGGCTCATTGAAGCAACAGGACCCACAGAGAAGGATGTCTTGCTCCAGGGCCCTCTGGAATCTGGTGCTGATCTTGATGCTATGGTTTTTCGATGTGGCCCACCAGCAGTGAGAGTAGAGAGCTAGGAGCCTTATTCTCTATACCCTGTAGTAGCTTTCCTGCTCCTTGGCCAAATAAAATGCTCACATCTAATAGCTTGCAAAGAGTCAGGTGGTACTAGAGCCAATGAGGTCCCATCTAGCTGCTGAGATGGTTTGTCAGCCTAAAGCAGTCTTTCCTAAGCTGGAACTCACTAGATGTTTAGGACCACAACTCCAGTTGATTGATCATGCTGGCTGGGTCTGATGGGAGCTGGAGTCAAAGGAACAAGCTTATTTTCTCCTGCTCTGGAGGGTAGGACTTGAAGCAATAGCTTCAAATTACAAAAAAGGAAAGGAGATTCTGACTAAACATCAGGAAGAACTTTCTAACAGTGAGAGCTGTTCAACAGTGGAACGGTTTCCCTCAGGAAGTTGTAGACTCTTCTTCCCTGGAGGATTTTAGCAGAGGTTGGATGGCCATTTGTCATGGATGCTTTAGCTGTGATTCCTGCATTGCAGGGGGTTGGACTAGATGATCCTTGGGGTCCCTTCCATGCTATGATTCTACGATTCTACAATTTCTGGGGAGCCATAGGTTAGGGAAGGCTGCTCTAAGCAGTCACTCAGCTGAAGGGGTTAAGTCTTGAAGGACAAAAATTGGGAGAATTTATGGTGCTTGGAGAGCTAGATCCCTCTTAAGTGGACCATGGTCTCATTTGCAGGAGAATTTACACTTACAGAACTTGTCAATGAGCCATCATAGATTATAATGAGCCCACTTCCTGCAACCTGTGCTGACCGGATTTTGAGCTTTCACCTCATCAGCTGTGCCCTTTTCCAACCATGTTTCAGAGAATGGGAATGGTGTGAACAGGAATGAGAATAAGGGCAGGGGAAAGAAGCTTTTATTACATTAATCCCAAAACCAGACACTGATTTATTAGAAGTTAAAAATTATAGGCTGATTTCATTATTAAATAATGATTACAAGTTATATGCGAATATTTTGGCAAATAGATTGAAAAATGTGTTAAAGGATATCATACAAGAAGATCAAGCTGGCTTTCTTCCAGGCCGACAAATGAAAGATAACTTAAGGAATATAGTGGACATTATTGAATATTTGATGGCTAGGAATGATAAGCAAGCACACTTAATATTCGTAGATGCAGAAAAGGCCTTTGATAATAGCTCATGGGAATCTATGATTAAAAAAAAATGGAATTGATGGATATGGGACAAACCTTTGTAAAAGGTACTAAAGCAATATATTTAGACCAAAAAGCAAAACTGATAGTAAATAATGTTCTAACAGAAAATTTTGAAATTACAAAAGGTACAGGAAAGGGTTGTCCTGTATCTCCATTACTATTCATCTCGGTCCTGGAGGTACTCCTCAAGAATATGCAAAAGGAATATATGGTAAGTTAAAGGCCTTTGCAGGTGATTTAGTTATAACAGTGGAAGAACCATTAACTAGTGCTAGAGAAGCACTAGAAAGAATAGGACAATTTGGGCAAGTAGCAGGTTTCAAACTAAATAGGAAAAAAACTAAAATGTTAGTGAAAAATATGAACCAAGACTTGATCGATACATTGCAGCATCAGAGTGGAATAGAGGTCATTTAAAAAGTTAAATATCTAGGAATCTGGTTAACATCGAAGAATATAAATTTATTTAAAGACAATTACACACCACTATGGAATGGTATTAAAAGGGACTTAGAAGTGTGGGGAAGGATGAAACTATCATTATAGGGTAGGATTTCAGTTATTAAAATGAGCATGCTACCAAAAATGTTGTTCTTATTTAAATCAATCCCAATCAGTAACGGCGTTGGTATTTTTAGAGAGTGGCAGAAAGCAATTTCAAGATATATCTGGCAAGGGAAGAAGCCGAGAATTAAATTTAAATTGTTAACAGATATAAAAGAAAGAGGTGGCTTCTCCCTACCAGATTTGAAACTGTATTATGAAGCATCATGCCTTTGTCGCTTAAGGGATTGGATGTTGTTGGAGAATACAGATCTTTTAGATCTGGAAGGATTTGACAACACATTCGAATGGCATGCATACTTATGGTATGATAAAGTAAAAGTTCATAAAAGATTTGGGCACCACATGTTTCGAAAGTCATTGTATGAGGTGTGGGAGACATATAAAAATCTATTAGAACTCAAGACACCATGGTGGCTTTCGCCTCTTGAGGCAATGAGTGTAAAAAAGATAAACATGGGTAAAAATTGGGCCACCTATGAGCAATTAGTAACAGAGATGGAGAAACAAAATAAAAAATTCTTTCCAGTAGCACCTTAGAGACCAACTAAGTTTGTTCTTGGTATGAGCTTTCGTGTGCATGCACACTTCTTCAGATACACTGAAACAGAAGTCACCAGATACTTAAATATAGTGTAGGAGTGGGGAGCCGTGTTGGTCTGCCATAGTCAAAACAAAATAAAAATTTCTTTCCAGTAGCACCTTAGAGACCAACTAAGTTTGTTCTTGAGATGGAGATGGAGAACCAATGGAAGCTAAAACCATATGAAGTTGTAAAAGGCTTGGTGAATGATTGGTTGTGTTATCGTCAAGTCAACAAAATGTTTAAAGAGGATAAAAATAAAAATGGATTTGGATATACAAAATCAAAATTTGAATTTGAGTTATTAAATAATAGATTTAAAATGTTATCTAAAATGTACAAATTATTATTGGAATGGGATCTGAAAGATGAAGAAGTTCAATTGGTTATGATTCATTGGGCTAAAGATGTTGGTCACAATATACAAATGACAGAATCACAAGCCTGGTAGATGAAGGGAATGCTGTGGATGTAGCCTATCTTGATTTCAGCAAGGCCTTTGACAAGGTGCCCCATGATGTTCTTGTAAAGAAGCTGGTAAAATGTGGGCTAGACAATGCTACCATTCAGTGGATTTGTAACTGGCTGACTGACCGAACCCAAAGGGTGCTCATCAATGGCTCCTCTTCATCCTGGAGAGAAGTGACTAGTGGGGTGCCACAGGGTTCTGTCTTGGGCCCAGTCTTATTCAACATCTTTATCAATGACTTGGATGATGGGCTTGAGGGCATCCTGATCAAGTTTGCAGATGACACCAAATTGGGAGGGGTGGCTAATACCCCAGAGGACAGGATCACACTTCAAAATGACCTTAACAGATTAGAGAACTGGGCCAAAGCAAACAAGATGAATTTTAACAGGGAAAAATGTAAAGTACTACACTTGGGCAAAAAAAAAATGAAAGGCACAAATACAGGATGGGTGACACCTGGCTTGAGAGCAGTACATGTGAAAAGGATCTAGGAGTCTTGGTAGACCATAAACTTGACATGAGTCAACAGTGTGATGCAGCAGCTAAAAAAGGCAATGCAATTCTGGGCTGCATCAATTTTGGGGTGCATCAATAAGATTCTGCATCAATATGATCAATAAAATTCTGGGCTGCATCAATAAGAGAAGGTTAAGGGGGGATATGATAGCCATGTTCAAATATATCAAAGGATGTCATATAGAGGAGGGAGAAAGGTTGTTTTCTGCTGCTCCAGAGAAGCGGACACGGGGCAATGGATTCAAACTACAAGAAAGAAGATTCCACCTAAACATTAGGAAGAACTTCCTGACAGTAAGAGCTGTTCGACAGTGGAATTTGCTGCCAAGGAGTGTGGTGGAGTCTCCTTCTTTGGAGGTCTTTAAGCAGAGGCTTGACAGCCATCTGTCAGGAATGCTTTGATGGTGTTTCCTGCTTGGCAGGGGGTTGGACTGGATGGCCCTTGTGGGTCTCTTCCAACTCTATGATTCTATGATTCTATGAAATGGAAAGAGGGAATAAAATTTACTGCTTGTAGTGCGCTGAGATTAAACATTATGGGGAAATAGGTGGTATACTGGAAAGAGGGAATAATAATAATTGGAAACTGCTTGTAGGGTGCGCTGGTGGGAATGTAGAAAGTGAAGGACTTCTGGATTAAATGAAAATGATGTATAGGTGGTATATAACAGCAAAATTAGTTAAATGTAAAAGAAAAGATAACAGATAATAATGTTGTTGGAAATGTAAAGAAAAGAAAGGGACCATACTTTCGAGGGAATGGAAGGAGTTTTTGATATATTTGGAAAGCAATAATGTGGTAAAGAGAGAATGGGCAGGGGAGTGAAGACTGGCTTCCCATTGGAAATGAAATTAAATTGGCCATGAAAAAAAATGTAATAAATATACATTTGTCAAAAAACCAGAAGCCCTTCTATTGTTTCAAAAGTGGGCAGTGTGGGGGGGGGGATCATAAGCAATGAAAAAAGCGTTTTTATATGTGATAACTGCAGCAAGGATATTATTAGCAGGGGGCAAAGATGCTGAAACCAGAAGAAATACCAACTAAAGAAGAGTGGCAAGAGGAAATCTGAAAATGTTTGCGTGCTGAGATGGCGAGACTAACAGGGAAAATTCAGAACCAGCAAGACCATACTCGTAAAGGAATGGAAGGAGTTTTTGATATATTTGGAAAGCAATTGTAATCAATTGACATATATATTAAAGAGAGAATAAGGGCAGGGGAGCTGACTGGCTACCCCATTGGTGACAATTAAATTGGCCACCTTCTTCTTAATAGGTTTGGCTCATTTTCCAGGAAGAACATGCCAATTTCAAAAGTGGTTGTGGGGGGGGGGAATGGTGCAGAAGCAGCGGCCAGTCAAGAAGCAAAGGATGTGAGGGGTGGGTCAGGGGGCACGCTGCCCCATTCCCAGAAGCATTACTGTGGAACTGAAAATGTTTGCGTAAGAACATTCAGCAAGGCTCTAGGTGTATAAGATTAGAAAGCAGCAGAAGAAGAAACTGGATGCAGGTCTTTCTCAGGTCAGCTGTACAGTTATTGCATTATTACATTTGAAGATACTCCATGGGCATGTACATTCCACCTTTGAATACACGGCTTGCACGCCACATTTCCCTACAGCTTCAGTATTGAGAAATCTAATTCCTTAATGGAAGTATTGCAATAAAAATGGCCTTTGCACCCCCCCCTCCTTTTCGGAAAGCTGTGCTCTGTAGTGGGACATCTCAGACATCGCTCTAGGTGGCAGCATTTGAGAACACCAATGGAGGCAGGTGGCCACAAGCTCTTTGATAGCAATATCACATTTGCTACACCATCTTTACACAGTTGCTTCTGGAATTTCAAAAACCAACACCAGCACCATTGTAGAGTGGAAAGAAATGCCTTCACAAAACTTCAGTCCCTGGAGTTTTGCAGTCAACAACAGCATTTGAGAACACCAATGGAGGCAGGTGGCCACAAGCTCTTTGATAGCAATATCACAAGCTACACCATCTTTACACAGTTGCTTCTGGAGAAAACCAACACCAGCACCATTGTAGAGTGGAAAGAAATGCCTTCACAAAACTTCAGTCCCTGGAGTTTTGCAGTTGTGAATTCCTTGGATGCTTCCCATTGCTACAAGAAGTGGAGGGTGGTCTATTAGAGCAAATGGGATGCTGCCTCACCAACTTCAGTCTGCCCTCAGCCAGACCCCACCTGCCTGCATTTTAACCTGTAACCAGTCCAAGGGGTGACTCTGCCTATTAGCTTCCTCCCCCTAAGTTATACAGCTGCAAATAAAACATTTTAAGTGTGTTGTAAATTGCAATATACAAATTTGACACTAGATGGTGATAGTGAGCTGTGGAAATTTCAATGTATTTTTTCAAAACTTTTTTTAAAAGCATTTTCACAGCGTTTTTAAATATTTGTGTAGATTTCACCATTATCTAAGCCTTGTCCTTGTAGACCTCAGCAGGCAGAGGGATAGGGTCATAAGGAGATAAAAAGAGCCTGCTGGATTAGGCCAATGGCTCGTCAAGTCCAGCAGAAAACAACTTTGCTTCATCTTCTGTATGACAGCCCTTCAGGTATTTGAATATGGCTATCACGTCACCTTTCAGTCTCCTCTTCTCCAGGCTAAGCATCCACCATTCCCTCAACTGTTCCTCATGTCCTCATGAATTTTGAGACCCTTGATCATCTTGGCCTCCTCTGCTTACCTTCCAGCTTGTCAATATCCTTCTTAAACTCTGTGCTCTCCTTCCACAGAAGTGCATATCCTTAATACAGTGGTACCTCTACTTACGTTCACCTCCAGTTACGTATCCTTTGGGATACATGCGCAGCAAACCCGGAAGTATTTTTCCGGGTTTCTGCAACAAACCTCCACTTCAGACTCTCCCCTTGTTACTAAGTTAAATCTTTATTCAGGTGTTCTGGGTCAAATTACCATGCACCCCACCTGTCCCTCTGAGGTCCGTCTGTTATTGCCTTTCCCTTTGATAAATAAACTGGGAACTTCTTAGTAACGGGAGTTTTCCTGTCCAGCGGCCGTGGCCGGTTATATCCTTGGCTCTGGGCTTCGGGGGTTAACCTCTCCTTTGCCTATAGATCGGGGCCTCTCTTTATTAGATCCCCTCACTATATCAGTTGACTAAGCCCTCTTAGCAACTCTGTGGCAATCCCAGGTTTTCCGCCCGCTAGCCCCTCCTGAGGGAACTCCAAGACACAAACTATCGCCTTTCCGGTTAGTTTTGCCCTTTTCCTGAGTTCCTCTCCTCAAGAGCTTGTATAACTCGCTGGACCACAATAACGACGATGTTTCCTTGGCTCAACAAACAAGAGATCTTTATTTATTACAGAGCATAACGGTTTCAGTATAGGTTCATACGCTTAGTTTGTTAACAGTGTAGAACTTCAACAATCCTAACCTAACCTAAACCTAACCTGGCCCCACACCCTCCTACTTCAGTCACCACTCTCCAACCCTCTCACACCCTCACACACCCTCCTAATGGCTGCTCCCTCCTTTTTAAATCGCGGAATGTCCCGCCTCCCAAGGGGTGTCTGCCACTCAAACCGGAGAGCCCATTAACTCTTAAAATCCCGTGGGTCTCAGTTCTGATTCATTACAGTTTCGCCATGCACACATGCGCTGAAGCATTCTACGCTCCACGCACATGCACAAAAGCGCTAAACCGTGTACAACCGGGGTTACCACTGTACTTGGAGGTGCCTATTGGTCCACCCCAGATACAAATGTACCCTAGTTGCCCTCCTGACCACCCCATGCTCAGTGGAATGTCCCATATGGAATTCTACACACATATAACTGGTCACATCCACACTTCAACAGAAACTTCAACAGCTGTGACTTCCACCAAAGAATCCTGGGAACTATGGTTTGGTTAGGGTGCTGAGAGTCGTTAGATGACCCCTTACAGTGCTATAATCCCAAGCACCCTTGACAAAATACAACTCCCAGGTTTCTTTGGGGGAAAGCACGGGAGTGTTTTATATCTATGCGCTTGGAGCCCTTGTGGTTTCCCACTAGCAAGGAGCACCTATGTGGGTTTGTTTATTATTTTGGTTGGGCTGGGAGTGTGCATATGGTAGAGCAGAGAGCATGATCTCACTTTCTGCTCCATGCATTGGGCTTAGACATGTATGTGGGACTTGTGAAGGCTCTTATGTGCAACAGTAAGATGGGGTGGGGCGAAAGCAGAGGTGTGAAGCCGGAGATGGTGTGATAAAGGTTGTCTCCATTATGCATCCTTGGAATTGTCTCAGAAAGGCAGGAGAATAATGGGAAAGAGGGCAGGCTCACTAGTATGCAAGTCTGGTTTAGCCATGATGGTGCCCTCCAGATGCTGGAGATCCCATCATCCCTGACTAATGGCTGGTGGGGCTGGGACTGATGGAAGTTGGAGTTCCCCCACTCTAGACCTCATGTTGTGTGCCTCAATTCCTGCACATTACCGGGGAAAGGGAGGAATGGAGATACGGGGCTACTGGGTTTGGTTTTGTGCCTATCTTAGTATTCCATAGCCCATTTTCTCTATTTGGTTCTATTTGTGTGGATGGAAGGATCAAGACAGCTCCAGGAAGGTTAACTCTTGACTATAGGAGCAGAAAATGAGGTTCCAGTTATTAGTTGATTTATTGCTCTATCCTCGATCTGCGTTCAGGACTTGGAAGAAAATGTTCCTCTCTGAAGCATTAAGCTTCTTCAAAGAGCAGAGGCATTAAAAATTGAAATCATAAAATAGACATGTAAATATAGCAGAGGTAAATGGGGCAAGCAAGGGAAGGAGAGGCGGCTGGCCAATCCTGACCAGCCCCTGGCACATGCATAGAGGTATCGTGGGTGGATCAGGCCAGAATCTTTCACAGGCATGGCACAGACCAGAAAACAAAAGAGGCAAAGAGCTTATATGTGCACAAACTCACTGTCTTAAATTGAGCAATACCTATCATTTATAGTATCATCATTATTCTTGCACTTAGAAAGCACCTACATTTTCTAAGCATCGTTCAAGATATATACATTTTTATACTAGGGCTGTGAACTGGATAGAATGCTAGAACTGCAGAGTTGGAAGGGACCCCAATGGTCATCTAGTCCAACCCCCTGAAATGCAGGAATCACGGCTAAAGAATTCCCAACAGATGGCCACCTGACCTCTGCTTAAAAGACTTCAATAAAAGGTATGGTGGCAGACATGCAGCAAAGGAGGTGTCAGTCCATTGTCAGGGGGCAGCAGCATTTTCTGTTTTGCCTCTCGTGTCCTTGGCCAGATTTCTCCCGCATCCCTGTCTCCCATATCAGGTGTAGCCCTGGGTTCTCTTCCTGCCTCAGGGGCAGCAGCTAGGCTCCCCAGTGCCACAAACTAAGCTGCCAACCAATCCAGGACAGCAGGGAAAGCTATCACGGGAGACCATCTCCTACGCTTCCAAAGTTGTGGGACCACAAGAGGAAAAGCCTCACTCCTATCACTGGCACCCTACCTAGGGAGCCAGGGCTTGATCTGCTAGCTACAAACCAGACAAAGGGTTGATTGGGGACAAAGAAGAAGAAAGAAGTATAAATTCATTATGGCTCTATGCAGAACAGGACAAAGAATATCATGATGATGTGCATGTAAAACAGGACTTTCAAATAAAGCATCGGCTCAGGCACAGATTGGTGAAGGTGGATGAGGAGCGTCTGATGAAAACCCAAAGCCGCTCTTCCTCCTTGTTTGCTGAAAGGAGATGGAGTCCACCCAGAGCTTTGCTCCTTGCCGTCTTTTCATTACAGAGGTGTCTGGGGACAAATCTCCAGCACTCATATTTTTATCACAGCAGCAAGCAAGGAGCAGCGCCTCCTGCCCCAAGGCAAGGATGCTGGTGTGCAGCCCTATTCAGCAAAGATAAATTGCTGGTGTCTCCCTCTGCCTGAGTTATATTCTACTTTCCTTGAGGTTGGAGGAGAGGATAAGAAGCACGGAGAAATCTCACAGCAGGAAGATCAAGGAGAGGGTGAAGGGGAGGGGTGGGGTGGAGTGGGAGTCAAATCAGGAAGCAGTTGACTCTGCTAATCTCAGTGGATACAGAGGCCAACATCCTACAGCCAGTGAGGGTACATTCCCAGGGCACTTTGCAAACTGACCTTTGGGTGGCCATTCAGGGACAAAAGACTTTCAATGGAAGTCTGCATCACAGCATAATTTAATTGTCCTTAATCAAGGTTGGGGACTGAATACCCACCCAAGTTACCGGTATATGGATTCAAATGTATCAAACTAGAGGATCTGCAAAACCAATTTAATTAAACCAAATGCCCAAATTGAATATGTCTGGGCAGATGAATTGCAATGAATGGGGGAATTCTATTCTTCCCCTCTCCTGGGCATATTGACAGCCACAAGCTGTAGCCACACAGGAGGGTTTGGCAAGAAATCCCACTTCTCTGCTACCTGCACTTTGGGTGGCAGAACCAGACATGCACCCACTGGCCCCGTTGGCCAGGGTTCACCCCAGTTTGCCTGCCAAGCCCAATATGCCTCAGGTATTTAGGCCACCATTCAAAAAAATCATCTCACCTGCACCAACTCAATACCAATTGCGGCCAAATTAAAGAGCATCAGCCAGATGGCCATCAGCCATGGATGTTTTAGACTAGTTGAGATTCCTGCATTGCAGGGAGTTGGACTAGATGACTCCTGGGTTCCCTTCCAGCTCTACAATTCTATGATTCACTCCAATCATGCAGATGACACCCAACAGTATGGAGCAGGTAAAAAAAAGAGCTGTTTAGAGGCTCCCCCCATTCCTACTCCATTCCCAAAAAGGGCAACTAGCAAAGCCCATAGTGCAAAGGGCAGGAGGGTGGGCATCGCAAGACGTTGAGGGAAGAATGCAGAGCAGAACCAGCTTAAATAGCCTGGAATCAGCTTCTTCCCTATTGGAGAACAAGCATCACATGGCAAGCCAGGCTCCTCCCCCTGACTGAACCAGCTCTCCTTTTCTTTCAGGGGAGGTGGGTGTGGCAAACTTGCCCCCCCCCCCGGAATATTAAGTGGAACCACATTGTTCATTGACAGCACCAATGCCATGATGTCTGTATTATCAACAAGTATGTGTGTGTGTACAGTTTGTGACATTGTATCTAAACTTCCATAGTATAAACTTTCATCCGATGAATGAAGTGAATGGTAATAACAGTTATTAAGGAAACCTTCCAGACAAGTGCAGAGACACTATTGTGTCTTCTAAACTATACACAAGGTAATGCATATATCAGAACATATCAAACACAGATTCTGTGTATATTAGCAAGGATAATATTTCCACTAAATGGTGGAAACCGAGTTGAGTTCTGAAATAGCAAGTATTAATTAGAAAGACATGTTAACTGGTGCAAAACTACAAACTTAGCTGGAATGATACGCCCATATAAAAAGATAAGTTAGGAAATGAATAAATGGACTACAACAACTTTAGATATACCAAAAGAACAGACTGAAGGTCAGACTTAGGCATTTTTACAAGCAAACACTTAAACATTTCAATATTTGATATTGATATTTTTAGAGATAAGAACATAATTTATATTTAACACACACACACATTTCAAGAGAAGGTGAAATGTAACTGTGATGTAAAAGGTTTTGCATTAAGATACCAAAAGAGTATTGAAAGGTTTGCATAATATGATGTGCTGCTTTATACAATATTATTTTTAATGTGTGTACTGTATTATCACTTACCATGTGTATGGCATGTGCAATGTCTATATTCATTAAATAAAATTAAAAACATATAAAGGAGAAAGAATGAAAGGGAAGGAGGGAGGATTAAGCTGGATAGAGGGCTTTTTCATCAGTGATGCCCTGGCAGTAGAATTGTGGATTTTCTTCCCCATTGATTTTTTGCTCTCTCAGATCTGTCTACATATTTCCATGGAGATAATATATATCTTTTCAAAGGACAAAGTACACCCAGCCTCCTCCCAATGATGGTAGCCTCAGACAGGGATGAGGAGCTTGTCACTCTCCCAACATAGATGAGCTCCAGCTCCCATCAGCCCTGAGCACTGGCCATGCTGGCTGGAGCTGAGGGAAGTTGAAGTCCAACCCCACGGGCTGTGACCCAAGCTGTGAACTCTCCCCTCCTCACTGGCCATGCTGGCTGGGGCTGATGGCCCTCCAGCAACATTTGGAGGGTGAAAAGTTCCCCATCCCTGATTTATTTCAGGTAGATCCTCCCTTCCTCCAAGAAGCGCATGGCAGAATTCACAAATTTTTCTCCCCTCTCACAATATTATCCTCACAGCAACCCTGTGAGGCAGGCTATGTTGACAATAGCTGGCCCAACCTCATCCCATGAGCCTTGTGTGCAAATAGGGATTTGAATCTGGGTCTCTCTTCTCCTGTTCCATCCAGGGGCAGACAACTTTCTCTTCCCCCTACATTTCCATGGGGTGGGGACAATTTGTTGAGGGCCACATGCTAAATCTTGGAGAGGTTGAAGCCCATGGTGGGCTTGCACAAAGTGTTGATAGTGTTGCCTTCCTATTCCCATCCAGATGCCATCCAGCTGTTGTTGGACTACAACTCCCATCAGGTGAGTTAGATAGATAGATAGATAGATAGATAGATAGATAGATAGATAGATAGATAGATAGATAGATAGATAGATAGATATAGATGATAGATAGATATGCAAAGTGTACAAGATGTATGTATATATTAACATCTGGAACTGTATCACTGAAGCCTAATCTTCTGCAGCAGTAAACTATTTTGGAACTTAAGTTGCCTCTGTGTGTTGACTGGAACTGGGGGCCACTTCTGCTACATGGGTTATCTCACCCCACATTCCCAACGCACCACATGGGCAACCCTGCCTTGTATGATGCTTGATTGGCTAGGACCTCACATCCTCCCCATGATCCCTGATTAGTTGCTCTCGCTTAGGGCAGAAGAAAGCTGGGGCAAAACAAAACATTTTGACATCATTGATGCCCCCCCCCGCTTAACCTTGAAAACGATTAAGGACAAAAACACGGTGCAGGTGGAGGGAGGCCTTTTTCCACACAGTACAAGATGAGGTGGCACAAGATGTTGTTGACATGGCCAAACTCTTCTCCTCTCCCCCACCTTCTCCTCAACACAAAACTCATTTGGCTCAGCTACCTGTTCCCTCCCACATCCTCCCCCCTCCTCTTTAATTGGGAGTTTGCTAATTATCCTAATACTTTGCAGAGGAAATAAACAGCAATTGGGGGGGTGGTATTTTTATTCCCTGGCACACTCTCTGCTGCTGAGGAGCCTCACACGCTCTCCCAGGGAGCTGTTCCCCCCCCCCCTCGGCTCTGGCACTCCATCTCTCTGCTTGTCAGAAACCACCCACACCTCTCATGGAAGCAGAAAACGGGCTGCTTTTAGGAAGCAGGTGCTGTCCTGCCATGAGTAGTCAGAAAAGTCACACATTGTTAAGCAGAGCTTAAGGTCTGAGAACTTAAAGAGAGTGGGGGGCATTTATTTTATTATCATTATTAGTAGTAATCAGCATTGCTGTAAAGAAAATGTTTCAATTAGGGATGGGGCAAAGCAGCTAGTTCCGTCCTGTTTTGATCTTGCTGGGGCTCAATTGTAGATCCATCCTCACTCTCCCCATCCAGCTGTACATACTTTGCACTCACTGTCCCCGTAAAATGCACTGTTCAGTGGGTGCACCCGTGAGATGTGCACATTGTGCAAATCATAGAATCATAGAGTTGGAAGAGACCACCAGGGCCATCCAGTCCAACCCCCTGCCAAGCAGGAAACACCATCAAAGCATTCCTGACAGATGGCTGTCAAGCCTCCGCTTAAAGACCTCCAAAGAAGGAGACTCCACCACACTCCTTGGCAGCAATCTTTAATGTATGTATTTTTCAATATTTTATTTTCCATTTTTCCATTTTACAGCATTTAACAATGAATATAAATCTACACAGATCAAATAATATATTCTGCGGCTTCCCTGCCTCCCCTTCTGCAGATTTTTATTTTTCTGTCATTTTCTTACTGCATATCTAAATTTATCATTTTTACAAATTTATTGTTTGTAATTCCTTTAAATATCTTACTGCTTGTGTTTATATCAATCCCACTAATGTCTTTAATTGTTTACAATTTGTTTTCATATATTCAATAAATTTTGTTACAAAAAGTCTATCATCTTGATCTTCTGGTAAATTTGGAAATTTCTGCGAATTCCATCCATTTTAATTGCCAATTGTCTCTTTTGGGGGGCAGTTCCTCTTTCCAATTTTGGCATATACTGTTTAGGGAAGTTTCTAATGTTTAATATGGTATATTATTACATTTTAATATTCTGTTAGAAGCCACCCAGAGTGGCTGGGGAAACCCAGCAAGATGGACGGGGTATAAATAATAAATTATCATTATCATCATCATCATCATCATCATCATCATCATCATCATTTGGGCAGCTGTGGTTGCATACATAAATAGGTTTTCCCCCCTGATCTTTCAGCACCTCTTCTCCATGTATACCTAGAAGAAAAGCTTCTGGTTTTTTTTTAACAAAGGTTATTTTCAAGATTTTTTCCAATTCATTATGGATCATTTTCCAGAAGGCTTTTGCGATCTTACAGGACCACCACACATTAAAAAGGTACCTTCTTTCTCTTTACATTTCTAACAAATATTGGATTCTGACTTATACATTTTAGCTAGTTTACTAGGCATCAAGTACCATCTATACATCACCTTCATGTAATTTTCTTTTAATGCATAAAAAAGGGTAAAGGTAAAGGACCTCTGACAGTTAAGTCCAGTCGCAAACGACTCTGGGGTTGCGGCGCTCATCTCGCTTTACTGGCTGAGGGAGCCAGCATACAGCTTCCGGGTCATGTGGCCAGCATGACAAAGCAGCTTCTGGCGCAATGGAACACCGAAACCAGAGTAGTGCACAGAAACGCCATTTACCTTCCCACCAGAACGGAACCTATTTATCTACTTGCACTTTTTGGCATGCTTTTGAACTACTGGGTTGGCAGGAGCTGGGACCGAGCAACAGGAGCTCACCCTGTGGCAGGGATTCGAACTGCCGACCTTCTGATCGGCAAGCTCAAGAGGCTCAGTGGTTTAGACCACACTGCCACCCACGTTTTAATGCATAGCAAGCTGTAAATTTGTAATCTTCTTTCCAAAGTCTTTCCCATGCTGTCATATCAATATTATAACCTATATCAATTGCCCATTGTATCATTGATTATTTGACCATTTCATCTTTTGTTTGCCATTCTAATAATAATTTATACATTTTAGACATTAAAGGTAAAGGTAAAGGGACCCCTGATGGTTAGGTCCAGTCACGGATGACTCTGAGGTTGCGGTGCTCATCTCGCTTTATTGGCCGAGGGAGTCATGTGGCCAGCATGACTAAGCGTCTTCTGGCGAACCAGAGCAGCGCACGGAAATGCTGTACCTATTTATGTACTTGCACTTGACGTCCTCAGAGAAAAAGTTCCCCTGATAAAAAGCTCCACTGCTATGGCAAACATACCCTAAACCTGATGAACTGGTCTAGCTCCATCCCATCCCAGATAGTTTCCCAATTTTGCACCCAGTCCTGGGCTAAAAGAAGTCCAGGCTAAGTGTGTGAATTCGACAATCATGAAAATAACTAGAAAATGACCCCTGCAGTTGTGGTGGGTGGTGGGTATGGTGCTTAAGCACAGAAACTGCTGTTGATCAAATCCCTAACCACTCAGTTCACATCTGACATGTCAATATGACCATCCCCAGGGGTTGTTTGCATGGAAGGGGCTGGGGGAATCCCCACTGTACACAAAGCAGCTCTCAGAAACTGTTGGCAGAAGGCAAGCTTAGGATTGCTACAGAGAAGTGAAAAGCAGCTTCCAGTGTCCAAGTAACTGCTGTAATGGCAAGGAGAGTGCATCCTCAGAGCTTCATTGTGTAACAAGTAGCCCATAATAAATAATGCAGTTAGCTTAAAGGTTTTCTAATTACTTTGTGATGCAAGTTGCTAGAGAGGAGCCCTTTTTGTTCTGAATGAACTGCTATGATTTTCTCAGGGTTGTACCATTAGGGATGCTTTGTTAAGCCATACCCTATACACAGACACACCTGTGGGTCTTGCCTGGGTGATTTGGGGGCAGGCAAACAGAACAGCAATGAAATCACCAGGAGGAAGGAGTTTCTTCAGATATTTAGGGCTGAAGTCATTTAAGGTTCAATATAGTAACATAAGCAGCTTGAACTGGGCTCAGAAGCAAAATCTGGGTCTCAAAGGACAAACGATGTATCAAGGAGCAACCCCAAATGATGAAGCTGATTCTTCAGTGGAGTGTGACGCCATCCAGAACAGCCCAAACTCCAATTTCCCAGACATGAGATCCACCTGCCAACAGTGCCTCCATCATGCCAGGGTTTAGCATTAGTCTGTTGGCCTTCATCCAGCCCCTTAGCAGTCCCAGACATTAGTTCAGCACCGACAGAGCTGCATCTGGTTCAGAGATCTAGAAACATGGAGCTGGGTTTCACCTGCAACTTGATGACACAGAGGCCCCCCCACCCACCGATTATAGCACCCAGCAGCTTCAAATATTCTCCAGAATTTGTAGACCACTTAATTGTAAACAAAAACCTCCAAGGAAGGAGATTGTAGGATGTATCCCTGAAGCTCATTAACAGACACTTCAGTTGCCAAGAACAGAATGTGAACCGAAGGCAAAACTAGCATTTGGCACTTTTGTGTGATGAATCTTTGCTTCTTTCTAATCTCACACTGAACCAAACTATCCCATTGCTTTCCCTAATTAACACCTGGCTTGCTTTGTGGTTTCCTGGGATGTTGAACCACGGAGGACTAACTAGCTTTAGGCACCAGTTCAAGGCAAGATCTGAAGGCACATGAAGGTACAGAATCTTCAATGAAGTCAAGCAGACTTGGGTCCATTCAGTGTCTGGGTGGGAAATCACCTGAGAACCTCAGTGTGTACCAACTTGAGTCCCACCATGCAAAAAAGGTGGGACATGCATGAGATGGTGGCCTGCAGGGAATTGCCTCTGGGGGTGTTCAAAGCCAGCACCAGCAGACCAATGTCCCAGCCAGGATCACATAAATACACTAATGATGAGCCGGTGCTTCCATGAAAGCTGCCCATTAATGCAATCACCTGAGTTAACAAGGCTCCAGCTGTTCCTTTTTGAATATTCAGCATTCTGTCAAGTTCAGTTAATTTGTGATAAACCAAAGTTGCTACTGTGGATCTAAGCATTTTGCAGTCTGAACTTGCAAGAAATATCTTCCTTATAGGCTACAGGCAGAGCTGTTTGAAAGTGGAACGGACTCCCCTAGAAGGTGGTGGACTCTCCTTCCTTGGAGGTTTTTAAGTACAAGTTGGATGGACATCTGTCTTGGATGCTTTAGCTGAGATTCCTGCATTGCAGGGGGTTGGGCTAGATGACCCTGGGGGTCCCTTCCAACTCTACAATTCTACAATGCTTGATAAGCCCCTTGTGGGCAGTCAAGAGGTGTGAGCAACATTCCTAGTCAAATCAACATTTGGTCAGAAAATGAAGTTGGCGGACTTCCGGCGAGGTCGCCATCACGGGCGGTCGTGGGTTGCCTCGGCAGCGAGGCGACCCAGTCCAGCCCGGGGGTTGGAGCCCCGCTACCGCTAAGCGGGGCTCCGGTGAGGCGCGGGAAGAGCGTCCCGCGCCTCGGGCTCCCCGGCGGGCCCGCTAGGCTCCGTACCCTTCCCTCGTTCCCCCTGTAAAGGGGGAGTGGGGGTGAATAATAATAATAATAATAATATTTATTATGTGTACCCCGCCCATCTGGCTGGATTTCCCCAGCCACTCTGGGCGGCTTCCAACAGAAATCAAATACAAAAATATCACACATTAAAAACTTCCCTAAAAAGGGCTGCCTTCAGGTATTTTCTGAATGTCAGGTAGTTGTTTATTTCCTTGACCTGTGATGGGAGGGCGTTCCACAGGGCGGGCGCCACTACCGAGAAGGCCCTCTGCCTGGTTCCCTGTAGTTTTGCTTCTCGCAGTGAGGGAACCGACAGAAGGCCCTCGGCGCTGGATCTCAGTGTCCGGGCTGAATGATGGGGGTGGAGACGCTCCTTCAGGTATACAGGACCGAGGCCGTTTAGGGCTTTAAAGGTCAGCACCAACACT